>JAQGBU010000425.1:0-29539 GCA_034698605.1 Isotoma decorata
CCATTTTGTCCTCAGACCATAATGTGGAGACCATAATGTGGAGACCATTTTGTGGAGACCATTATGTCCTAGACCCGTTCTTACTCATTTCTAAAGTTTTAACCTGTCTAGCAGTAAATAGTGTTTCAAGTGAATATGTTCATTCAGTTCAGTTCAACCATAGTTTATTTTTGCTAGGGCTAAGGCAAATGATAATAATTTGCATAACTTTCATAAATTACTCAATTCATTACACCTCATTCGATAAAAACAAATAGTATACCAATCATATCATATCCATAGGATGTAATATAAGATAACCATGGTATTTTTCCATGAACAATTTAAATCGACAGTTAACAAAGCTAGTTTCGATTCCAAAATCAGGCCAAATCAGATATTAAATAGTTACTAGTTAATATTTACTGTAATTTTTTAGGTGAAAGTTGTAATGGTACGGAAATTGTAACAAAGGATAATCTATATTTTAGAATTCTCTTTTTACATAAAATATTGTGGTAAGACTTTTTAAATTTGTATGTGCAATTGCAAAAAATAAGAATTGTTTAGTGATTTAGATTCAAGCAGTTGATGATTAGTGGTGGTTTCTAGATGTACACAATGACAGTATAATTTACTATAATTTTTGCAATGTGTAGGAGTGCAATTTTAAATTTGTCGTTTTTTTAGTCTAAAAAGTTTTTTCTTTAAGACAAAATATTTACCTTCTTATTTTCTTATTTTTTGAAAATGTTCGATTTTTGTCAGAACAAGAAAATACTAATTTTTTATTAGGCATTGAATTGTTTTTTTGGATTATGAACCAGTTTTCAAATATATTGTTGTTAGCATATTTTTTCTAGAAGATGTTATTGGACTTTCTAAAGTAGATAAAAATAGCACATTCTCTAGATTTTTCAATACATACCAGCATTATTTTTTTATTTCTTATTACGTTATTACTTTTCAAAGAATATATTGCTAGAAAATCTCATGGTTAGTTGTTAATTCCAATTTTCAGTCAATCTTTTTAATTTCAATAAATATCGTTAATTAATGGACACAGCACTGCTGGTTAATGATTGTCATTATATGCAATTAGTGTGACCCTTTTGAAAATGGTTGACAACAACAGAAATCAAAACGTACTTGAAACCCACGGCAGAAATGTTTGATTTCGTATTTCCAAGCAATGTTCACAGCTAAGTATACAAATTATAAGTATGCAAAACATGAGTGAGCTACTATAGCTGGTTGATACTAGTTGATTATGACTGAATTATTTTTAGTCCATGCTGCAAAAGTCATATCCTACCTTACAGAAAGTGTAAAAAACAATATGAACTGGTGTAAACTTTATCTCTGTTTTAAAAAATCAAGGCATATTTTAAAAACCCATCTCATTATTAATTAACATACAAGAGTGTGTATTGTGCTATCAGTAGAGGAAAGAGGAAAAGAGGTAAAGCGAACGGATGAAGATGAGGAATCAGAAATATTGTAAAAGAAATCTTTGGGGGCTTTTGAATGCAAAATTAATGTGGATAACAGAACGGAAGGGAAAGTAATTAAAAGAACAAAAATAAACATGTAAATTGAGGCAGATAGAAACATAAGTATGGCCCAGTGGATCCCCTGAATTCACTTAAAAACTCCAAAAGATATTCTATCCCATTTTTCTCTTTATAAGGGGCGTAGTAACTTAGTAATTAGTAAATCTTGAAAGTCATACAAAGGGTGAAAGCTACAGAGTGTAATTTAAGTGTAGTAAAGACGAGTTGCGTTCCTTCTTGTCTACTAATCAACTCATTTCATAATTACTTCCCTTTATTCACTTAAAACAATGCAGGGATGAGAAGGGAGTCAAAAAACAGAAAATGAGAACTTTATTCTTTAACTTTTCAGGGCCGGCTATCAATCAAAAGCAAATGTAGGCTAAGGATTTGCATCAGAATTAAATAGAAGAGTTTCTTACCTGCAAAAAAGTGGCAGAAAAACGATAAAAGACAATGGAAATGCAGCTGTCTGATAAAATATTTTAAAATCCATTTTGATAAAAGGTAAAAGAAAGAATCAAAGGGAAGGAAATCCTTTTTGAAGGCTACTCACCTGAAAAAGAAAAGTATGAGAAGGAAGATTTGTGCATTTTTTAATGCGTATCTTTTAGTTCATAGTTTTTGTTTGAGTGGAAAGTAAGTTGAGATAAAGTTGATCCATTGTGCAGTTGGAGGAGATTGTTAAAGTTGTTAATCCCCAGCTGGTATTAGAGCATTTTTAAATACCCTGATGAGTTGCCTAGACTGATTAAGAAGACAATGGTGGAAATGCTAGAGAGGAAGAGAAAGGAGAACTCTTGCTTTTACAAGACTTAATTTCCCTGTCAGTCCCACTTCACTTTTAATATAATCCAAAAAACTAATTCTTTAAAATACTTGCTTCTTTCTCTCCCCTTCTTTCCCTTCTCTCTCATTAACACTTTTTCACAGAATTAAAAACAACAGAATTAACAGAGAGTTAATGCCAACTTTGGTACGGAGGTGGATCTTCTGCTGAAATGGGCTAAAGTTGTCTGAGGGATCTATCCATGGCAAGTTTATATGGGAAGCCCTCATTTCTAAATACAATGTAAATGTTTTCAGAGGTAAAAAAAAAAAAAATTTCTAATTCAATTTATTTGCTTGGCAAATTAAGCACAAATGGAGTTGGAATAATGATTAAGTTATTCTTGAAATATATTACAATTATTGAACGGTTACCAAGTGGAATCCATCGGGCCATTTTTGAGTCAAAAGTTAAAATCTTGTTTATCATTTTTATATTTCTGTATTTTCTCCAGGTGTCCGTCCGGCTGCAAACGCTGTAATTAGCTATAAGTTAACTTTTCTGAAATTCTTTTTCACAATTGGACAACCGGGAATGAGATCAAATTTGTGAGCCAATTTGGCAAAACCCTATTTGCTAATTTGTTAGCATGACAAAGATTCAAGTCAGTGTAATAAGTGCATCTTTGGAAAAACTGAATGAAGCATATATTTCTGTTTTCAATCATAGATATTACATATCAATTAATAGTTAAAGGACACGCCCATGATCCTTAGGAAAGTAATTTTGCAATTGCTCACAGAAATACATCTAATGTAACACCTCTTGCAAAATAAACTATTCATTTTGAATTCATTTCTTCATAGTTTTATTTAGCATTTATTTTCATTAAAGGCATGGCTTTTGAATTTGTTTAAATATTTCAAAGTACTATTCTGCCCTAATCTACAAAGAGAAGTGCCATTCAAAGTCTAAAATAATTTAATTAAAAAAACATTTGATTTAAGGCAATTCATGTTTATATACAACCTACAAATGTAAAACTATAGTTATTTA
Source organism: Isotoma decorata (assembly GCA_034698605.1). NCBI lineage: Eukaryota > Metazoa > Arthropoda > Collembola > Entomobryomorpha > Isotomidae > Isotoma > Isotoma decorata. Next base: position 3,358 of record JAQGBU010000425.1, read on the forward strand.
TAAATTGCTAAATATAAAATGTAAACATAACGGGATAAAAATCATGCTGGTTCATATTTATATAAAACATTAAATGTGGTAAAAATGGTAACAATAGTACTAGAGAGAATACATTAGGGTATAAGGATGTTTATTTAGCCTGTTGGGAGTAAGTATAGTCATTAGAATCGATAAGGTACAAAAAATCGTTATTCTTTTCATTAATTTGAGTCTCTTCGTTTTCATTAAGGAGAATGACAAACTGAACGAGAAAGACTGAAGGTAGTGAGGGTTATCTGATGAACTAATCGCATATTCGAATAATGCTATCATGAAGTTAAAATAAAAAAATGACTCGATAGAAGGACACATGAGATACACCTCCACTGACTACCAAAACCAAGCCACTACAACTATTAAGAATTATCTGGGGATTTAACTGAAAAGCAAAAAAGGCAAATATAAAATATAAATGAAATGTGTCCTTACTATTGTCATTACCATATTGTGTAATTGTATGCCTTGATATTTATGCATCAGATACAAAATAACCAAAGTATGTCATATTTATAATGTAATGAAAAAGTTTTATCGAACTGGTGAGGGAACCGCAACCAGCTATAAGACCAATCTATTCCGTTTAATCTTATTAGATATTTGTTTTATTGCTGTATGAAATATTTTTTATTAAGATATTTGAGAAGGAACACTTCCGTTTAAATAATGATATATTTATCTTTAATAATTCATTATGATACTTTTATCAATAAAAGAAGTGCTTTCATAAAGGTGCGTATTTGAACATGTGTTGACTTCTTGAGAAAGGAAAAGTTTTATGGAGAAAGTTGAAGATTTTTTAAAAGCCTTGAGGCAATTTTATTTTGGGTTTCTGCTATTTGATTTTATGTGATCTAAAATTAGCTCGTTTAGATATTTGACTTTTGTACAGTTAAATCCATGACATGACTAATTTAGCAAAATTATCCATATAAATTTGTAAAGAAAACGATTCAGTAATGTATATTGCATCTCCATGAATTTACCTTCAAACTCAAACTTTTTGGCTGCCCGGATACCGGTTCAACTGTCCGAAGTCGTGTTTTAAATGTGGGATGAAAAGTGCGTGCATAAATTTAAATTGAAAGGGTGACAGGATATGCAAAGAAGAGGATGATTTCACTAGAGATGAGCCACAACTACTCACGCAATCATAAAAATAATCCATTTTTTAATTTCATTTTAACATGCAGTTTTTTTTTACCTGCAAGAACTTTGAGGGTGTGATGACAAACTGTGAGTGAATGGCTGAATAAATGGGGAATAGATTCTTCGGTATGGATGAGCCTTTTCTGTTGTTGTGTCTCTTCTCTTTTACAGTTTTGTTGCATGACCACATTACCAAATTCTAATATTTACGCAAGAGTTAATTTAATTCGCTTTTATTAAGAGAGGAGTGCAGGAAAATGCGTAAACCTTGCGTATATTTTGACTGAAATAATCTATGGGTTTTAAATTTAATATTTATATGGATGATTTTTGTTGTGTGATGAAGCAATCATTTTTTTTAAATGCACAACTTGGAGAGATCTCACTTGCTTGTGTGTAATATTTTGCGTGTAATCTTTAGTAACGTGTAAAGATGTTGAGCAATTAAATAAAACTTGAGAGCTGAAAATTATGCAAAGTCGTGTAACTAGAATTGAACGTTTTTTCGAAAACTTACTTGTGGATTAGTAGATCTTCACATTTACAAAGTCTCCCAGGGTTATTTGAGTGAGATATTGTAAGTTGTTTGGATTAATTTCTTGTAAATTTTGAGATTTTGTTTTTTTTTTCGTTTTAAATAAATCTCAAGATTCATTAACAGCCCCAAATATGATACTATAGTTATTAAATTTTCGGACTAAGAATGAATAGGTCAGTCTTCTTTAAATGCATGGAGTATGAAAGTAATAATATGGAAGTCACCATTAGTTTGCTAACGTAGGTAAGTAGTTTTAAGGTAGACAGGATAACAATCTAATAGGGGACACCCGGGTTGGGTTTTAGTTGTTCATTAGTTTAGCTTCGTACCTTAACACGTCAGCATTCGAAGACTGGAATGATTTTACCCAAATTTTAATTAATAGTACTGGAATATATATACTTAAAGTATTGCGTAGGGCATCGTCTTATTTCAAATTTGAATCAAAAACATGCAATGTTTCTCACTTGGGATTTCCTTTCAAAATAAATGTAGTACGTATATGAGTTGAGGTGAAAGTGGTGGAATATTATATGCATGAGCTTAAAATAACTATCTCCCACACGCCTTAAGCGAATGTATGACAGGGAAATGCACCCTAATTACTTTTCAATATGATGGTAGACTATTTGATGGTGGTGAGTTATTTGTTGTGGTGAGAGGCTGAAACACATCAAAAAGGAAAGGTAATAATTTGGGTTGGTTAATAATTTGAGAGTAAAATTCTAACAAAAATTTCAAATTGAGTTATTAAATGTTGCTGCAACTGACTAGCTAGCATTTAACTTGAAATAAAAGTATCAAAGTAATTATTATTATGTAAAGAGCTAGGATTTTAAAAACTCACCCGGTGAAGCAGAATATTTATGCTTTTTAAGCTACTTTAAGATTGGGTATGCTAATTTAAATGTTTCTTTTTGTCCATTCATAAGAGTGTTATTTATATGCCAACAAATGATTATTAAGAGCAAGTTTTTCATTTAAATTCTTTTTTATTGATTTTGATTTGTTTGTGTTTTACTGGATTCTTCTACAAAGGTGTACAAGTGTGTTTTTGTGTATGTGTGACTTGTCATCTTAAATATTTCCATGATATAATTTATTTTATCTTAATAAACAAGTCTTGTATAATTACTTGAATACACAACCCATTCTTTGTCTTCATTCAGTTTTTATTAGTTTTTTAACTCCCTCAGTGCTTACTAAATATACTTACCCTCACAATATTATATTACAGCATCAGTAAAATCATCTTAAAATAATGTTCAAGTAATTATTTTCATTAAATCTACACCTTTATTCATTAGTCTATGCATGTTTTATACTAAGCAATGGAATTATATCTTTTTACAATATTTTACAAGAAATGCATAATACAAATTCGTACATCAAGGGTTTGAACAAGCATTGACGTATTTTAGGTATGTTAATTATTGTTTAAGGAAATTTTAATTATAAATCTTGTTCAAGAGTTTCATTCCATATTTATGTTCATTCATTGGTCAACTTGGAAGATTTGTGGTAAAAGGTTGATAATGTATTTATTTGATTACAGGCATTGCTTCAAAAATCTTTTGGAATATAGTTATTGCTGCGTTGAGTACTTACAACCCTTTTTGACACAATTTTTGGACTGTTTGAGAAAACTTTAAATCAATCTAGTGGCATATTTTCTTCATTGTGCCTTATTTATAACAAATTGTAGTTTTTAAAGTTTCTTGAATCGGGTTAAAGTTTAGCATTACGTGTCTTGTCAGAGGGTCTTTGATGGTCCCAATTCACTTCCTTACCCTTCACTCCTCACCATGTGTATGCATGAGATACAAACCCTTTGCACCCTTATGATTTACCAAGTACAAAATTATACAAGAAAAAATATATCTTTCATGCACTTTAATTAAAATAAAGCTAATTCCAAGTTGACTGAATGAGACACAATTGAGAACAAACCTCTTTGATTGATTTATAAAAACTACCTAACAAAACTAATTATCAATACAAAATGAAATTATTTACAATGTGTGTAACAAATAAATAATACTAATAACAATATAATACCCAATAGATAATAACCCCTGACTAATACAATACTAAAAGTGAGGGGTTTGTTAGATTGTTCATTCGACATGTCATTAATTGGCCCAGTAAGTCAAAAGATTGACATTGTGACCTTAAAAGCTAGTAATAATACTTTCATGTAATGTTTGCCTTTTTTGTCTTAATGCAAAAGACTCAAAACTGTTAAGTTCAGTCGTGAATTTACAAATGCATTAGATTATTTATGCTCTAAATGTTTAAATATGATATTGCAATTTATTAATTTATATAATCTTTCTAATCTTAAGGTATACTTATCTTTTAATCGATGCATATTATACTTAATTTAAATTTAAAAAGCATCTCAGCACTGGTTATGATATGTTCATTTATTTATTCCTCGTTGCGCCTTACCTCCTGCTTTCATTTGTAAGTAAAAAGCTAAGGGGGTGGTAGCAGCAAAGCTCACTAATTAATTTACAAATAATTTTGGTGATAATTTAAATTTTTTTCCAATTTGAAATTATTACAAGTAATAGGAAGCCTTTTATTAATCACTTGGGAAATTATTTCTTTTTGGAATTTACTTTTTAATATTGAGAATGAAATATTAAGGACGTTGATTGACATTTTATGCTTTTGTCATTTGAGAGGCTTGACTTGACCAATTAAAATACTTTGTAATTGTGTAAAAACTCAGTTCCAATTTTAAGAAAATTTCTGCCTGATAATCAGAAAGTAAATTTCGTAATTAAACACCACCAATTGAGGAAAAAAGCAGAAGCAGAAAGTTGAATTAATTTTTGTTTTATTGAATGGAAAATAATTCGGATTTACATTTAATTTTGAATAAAACTTTACATTCTTACATTTTATAACCGATAGCCAAGATTGTGTACGTCTCTTTTTATGCACGTTCAAAATTTCCAAAAATATGTTGTGTCCTTGTCGTTGTGTTATTATTTTTTAAATTTTATTCACGCAGTAGCTACTATTAACTTATAGCTATCGAATTGTAGTTTCTTGCACATTTAAAAAAACTTGTTTTGTGGGTTTCCCTGGTTGACATTGACTTGACACGTACGTACCTTTTTTTGAGCTCCGGAAAATATAAAACTTTTCTTATTTTATTTTTCTTTTTATTTAATCTTATTTTTTTATTAGTATTCTGTTAATATTATTTATCTTAAATTTAATATTATTTATCTGACCAGTTTTATTTTGTTTAAATGCTATACTTATCTTTTTAGCTTAGGTTAAAATTATTTTTAGTATTTTAATGGAGACCTATTTAATTTCAGTTTCTAGAATATTGCTTCTTTTTCAGTTTACTTATACAGGTATTCACTTTGTGTGTTTGTGGGTACGTATAATAGGGTGGATTTTTAATCCTATATATTGCAGTGGCATGGTTCTTGCATAAATTAAGAGATTAATTATAGTTGAAAAGTAGTCACTTAAATATAGCTGCATATGAGGGAGTAATTTGATTTTTTTGTCTTTTAAAATAATTGTATAACATTTAAGGTGCTACTTTCCGGTGAACTTTATCCAAGCATAAGTTTTAGGTATATGTTTTAGCTGAAGTTGCTGAAGTACATGGACTTTTCTTATCGGTTTTTTAACCTCAAACGCAAAGAACTTTAAAATGGGGAACTTTTTAAACTATAGATATGGCAGTATAGAATTATTTTGTGAAAGGGGGATTGAGTGAACAACTTATCGAAAGAAATTTAAAGAAACAAGGATCAAACCTGTTGTCCTTATTTAAAGGCTTTAAGATCAAGTAAAGGAATTATTATATGAAAGTATTATTATAATTATCCTAAACTCCAGTCCATAATTTCGGTTCAAAGATTTCAATGTATTTTGGTTGGATTATGTTAATGCCACAATATAACTCTTGGTGTAAGATATTAGATTATTAATAAATGTACGTGTATTAGTTTAGTTATTAGATAAAATCAATTAGAAAACGCGTCCAAGTTAGTTTTAAATCAAAAATGAGACTTAAATATTAAGAAGGAAGCATGGATTTCTTAAACAACAGAATGAATTGTTAGTTTGATTGGATTTTAAACAATAAATTGAACCTTTTAAAAGCTATTGTTTGCATTGGCTTGAGTATAAATAATGATTTTTATTTTATATTAAAAAAGATAGAGTTGGAATATGTGTACAATGACATAACTTATAGGTTACGGACGGGAGTTTAGAATATTTAAAATTTTACAATCGTGTGCAATCGCAAATCTTATAAGTGAAAGATAAGTAACATAATAATTTTGATAAGAACAGTTCTAAGCTTACCCTGTACTGTTTTGTTTGATATAAGCAAATCATTAAAACCTATAAATTGTAATAAATCTATAAAATACTAACTAGGTAAAAATGACTAGAATTAATTTTTAACAATTTGTTGAGACATTAGAGTTGGTACTGGTAGTGATGATGATATAATATTATTACATATACAATAAGTATATTATACATATACTTATAGGTTGCTGTAATCCACTTTTAATTCTACTGAGCAAAATCGTCTATTGCCTTAAAAATTAATGCTAAAATGACATAATCTTTTGTGATAAATAAAATCAACTTAAATTTTTTATGAAACTTACTACGGCATATTAAAATTTTCAATACTTTTGGCTTTTTCTTTGAGCGGTGAGCTGATATGTGTAATTTGGTTGATACACAATACAAACAAAATATTTTACAGAAAGTTTTTTAAATTTAAATAAACCCAAACTTAAAAAAAACACTTTCAGTAATTTCTTTTCAAATTTTATGAAAAAACATAATGATTTATGAATAATGAGCAAATTAAGTGAATCCTTTTTGGTCAACTAATTGAATGGAAGTAATACACCTTTAAAATTGCACTACAGCTCCTTACTCAGCTCATTTTATGATATGTACGTTTTACTTTTTTGGGAAGAGTGAAAGAGATTGATAATCTGTAAAAGTCGAAGCATTTTTTTGTCATACAAAATGGCAGATTTAAAAATCCTAGGTAAATAAATACCTACAGTGTGTGATGATTAACCATATTACTGTGATGTATTACCTATTCACTTAGTAGATTTATTAGTTATTGCCAATGACACTTACCCCTTATATAATAATATTATGTTGTAGCTAATACGAGGTTTAATATAATTTTAATAATAATCCACACTTACTAGTTGACTAATCGGTTTGACTTGGAATGGGAAAAGCTCGAGATCACACGAAAAGTTAATAATAATGAATAAGGTTTTACGTGTACTAATGTAGCAGTAGTAGTAGTAGCTACACTTGTCCACCATGAATAATAAATCTTTTTAGCAGCAGTAGTATTGGTGCTATATTAATGAACTGCTTGCTTTAATAATGTACCTGTGTATAATGTTTTATTTAAGTAATTGCAATTAAAAAGCAAAAGCGCTGCGTTTAGAAGCATCTGGTTCCAAAACCATTCGTATCATCCCAATCCTACTGTGTTTGCAGTATGACTCAAGATTATTAATACAGTAATAATAATAAAGTAATAGTAATGATAATAGTACATGACTGCTTTGTTTTTTTTCTTACTAAGAAGACTCATTGAAATGCCTCTCGTAATATTGCAACTGTTTATGAATCCTGTGATAGGTTTTGTACTAATGAATTGAGCTGTATTTGACGACCTGGGGTGGTGGGGGTCAAAGTCTTAGCGATGACTAAGTACACGCACTTACTTGACGTTTCCAAATATAGCCCAATTTTTGCAAAACCTTCCAATTGATTTATAAACAGAGCTTTTTGCTATACGTGTTTAGTCACATAAGTAATAAATAATTATAGTTTAAGTTAAAAGTTAAATGTCTGTCTGTGACGATGTATGTACGATACTGACGATTGTTTTTTCTTCTCTAGTTATAATTTACTGTTGTTACGTATTAGTTCAAAAGCAGTAGTTTTATAATTTTATATTATTCTAGTTAAAAGCTATGCTATAATTAGATAATAATTTAATTACTGAAAAATGATGATATTGAAATAGTATTACTTTGGTTGATTTCTATTTACTTGTTCATAGACACATGGTAGGTGGTCAGTGTTGAGCAGCAAATTTCATCCTTTTTTGTTTCTGCCGTTGATTACAAAACCAAACTCGTACAACATTCTTTTTGAGGTCAAGTTTTTCAGCGATTGCAGCAATTTTTTCACCCGAAGGTCGAGGTTGTACTGCGAAGTACGCTTCAAGGGAACGCTTCTCTGGAGCTGCGATTGAGGTTCGCTTTCGTTTCTTTTCTCCACCGGGTAAAACATTTGGGGCGTCTGGGTCTCTTCTTTTACTTCTTGCTTGAGCCTCTGCTTCTTCTAACCATGCTTGCAGAATTGGTTTTAAAGCTATCATGTTGTTGTGACTTAGGGTCAATGATTCAAACCTGGTGATATAATAGATAAAGATAATGTTACTTGGGCAGAGGTTTGACGAAGCGCTTCTTTTTATAAATAAAAACAACTCATTCATTGTAAATCAGAAGCGTTTAATCTTAATACGAAGAAAATGTCTATGAAAGAGAGATGTAAAAATGTGATACTTACCTACAAATGGTACTTTGGGATAGAGCACCGACACCGGGTAACTTGAGATTGGCCAAAGCTTTTCCAACATCAGCTTGTGTGACACCTAATTTGATTCGACGCTGTTTGAATCTCTCAGCGAACGCCTCTAGTTCTCTAGGGTCAGTATCAGCGTCGTGCATTCCTACAGAAGGATGTGGGTGGCCCCCATGAGGATGTCCATGAGGGTGAGGCAAGGAGGGGTGATTAGCTGCAGCGGCCATCATCGAGTTCATCGCTGCTGAATGTGTGTAAACTGAAGATGGGTGTAGTTGGGCATGACTGTGCGCGTGTGAGACCGCTGATGAGGATTCTGTCGTCATCGGTCCTATTGTCATCATCGTTGACGTTGAAATTGGGTCTAACATGTCCAGTCCATCCATACCTGGGTGACCCATCTAAAACAAATAAGAACCGGGTGCTTTTATAATAATATATAGGAATCTTTAGTTTTACCAAGGTTAAGATCATTTTAGTTCTGGTTTTAAAATATAACGTAAGCGTTTCAGGAAAGCAAAGCAAATCCATTGAATTTGGTTAGAATGGACATTATTTTTGTAAGCTCCAAGTTATGGCGTATAGTATTCATAAGCATTTGGTAGGTTACAGGACTTAAAGGAAAATAGGTAAAAAATCTTTCATTAAAATTGATTTCCGCAAGATTTCAATTATTTTTCTAACTAAAAGTCCAAAATCATTTACCAGTATCCTTATTTTCACAGAATGTCTAACCAAGTGGAATTTCATAAGTAGAATATTTCCATTATAATCCAAGAAAATGTAGAGAAAAATGCGACTTTATTTCTCAAAATTCTTAATTAAAATAAATATTGAGCACATTTTCCTCATGCTTGAACAAACAAAGAAAATAAACGCACGTGAGTTACAATTGAAATCAAAACGAGTTTGGATTTTTTTCGTGTTTCTGACTTGTTAAAATATTCTATTAAGTGTAACTTGTTTTCCAATTTCATTTGATTACAACATGCAAACATGAATTATCAATGAAAACGTAAAACATGAGCAATAGCTCGTTTTTTCTACCTTTTACTTAAAAAATTGGACAAGTGCATTTCCTAGTTCACTTTGTATCTATAAATACGATTTTGTTGTGCGTTTTGGCAGTATAGGAAAACTCCCTAGATTTTGAGTAAATTACTCAAAGCTTTATCTAAAACTTTGGGTGGGATATTAAGTTTATTTTATTCCAGACTTGAACACCTGACAACTTTCTCTTGATTTTATAGCATCAGGCTTGCATTCAATTGAGGTTTTTGATTTTATTCTAAAAAAAAGCCGTCTCACATTATAAAAGATACTTTATATATGCCAGTAGTTGACAGTCAAACCCAATGAAAAAACAAAAAAGCAATTGCATGGCATCTTGAACGAATTATTGAACTTTTTAAGACATTTTCCACAAATTGAAATTAAATTCTAGGTTATTAGATTCATTAAGACTTTGATATGACTATGACAGATAAGATTAATTTTTCTTAAAATGTTCCATTAATTTAATTTTGGCAGGACACGATAAGTCAATCGAATGAATTTAAGATTTATATACGGTACTTTATGCATCATAAATCAAAGTGGAACAAGCATTTGACGTTTGTGGTTACGTCATTACGTTTAAGTATCCAAATATAAAAAAAAACCTGGCTACCTTATATCAAGCAAAATATCCTATTAAATAAGTAAATCGCAAATCCACAAATTGTTACATGTTTAAGTCTATCTTAATAAATGGCTAGATTCATGAGGGATTCTCCTATAAAAACTAAATAGCATTTATGTACATTTGTGATGTCTAGGAGTAAATGTTTTTGATTCGGATGATAATGTTAACCTTCCTTTTAGATAAGGTAGTCTAGGGCATTGCTTTAAACAAGTCGACTCGAATTTGTTTCTAGACTTGGATATACACAGTCTGCTTTTTGAGTAGGAGAAGGGCACTTAAAGTATTTAGTAGGTTTTGCACTATGCAAGACGGCATATGATCCATTTAAGTCTACCATATCTTTGCCAAGTTACACTGTCAGGTTTGATAGTGGTGGTGGTGGTGGCATGTGGGTGCATGTAACATGGATACATGAGAAAACATGGAAATACATGTACGAAGGGTGTATCACAATACTGCCACTATTAAGATATTATATAGCTTGTCAGATATCTTTACCCTACACATACTTCTTCTCGTCTTGTTTTATTCAAAATGTGCTGAAAAAGTCATGAGATTTCACAAACAGATTGAGGTAGATCAAGGTTCTACCATGATGATCCTCTATGTGCATACACCTAGAATTATTCACCCACACACTGTTCTTATAGCCTTTTGCTTTTTTCTGTTTCATCTTTTAGAGGATTTTATATGCTTGTTATAGTAAGTGATTGAAATTTTAATTCCGTGGGGTTTTCCTTGTCGAATGAACTCTTTTTACTGTTTTTAAAAGGATTTAAGGAATGTACAGTTAGTACTAATGCTGCTTTTTGTGTCACCGGTCACATAGCCAAATCATTTGGTTTGAAAATAAAATATGGTTGATCTATTCTGAAACTGTATTGAATTAGGTATATATTATATTGAGTCTTTTGAGTATGTGGTAAATTGGGTCTTGTTAGAGTTAATTTTTGTGTTGATGATGATTACAATGGGTAAGGTTCTTTTGATTAAATTGTTATCGTAGGTTTAATGTTTTGATGAAAACTAAAAACTCATAAAGCAGTTAGTGAAATTGCTTTTGTAACTTCATGATACCTAAAAACTTCAGTTTTTAAGTTTCTGATAATTGATAAAAATGGCTTAGTGATAAATTGAAAAGTTTTTGTTTAGGTTTTCTAGTTAAAGCTTATTTATATTCTACCATGAAACTTGATTGATTAAAGGTTTTTAATCCCCGAAAGCAAATTGAGGTTTTTATGCCCCTTACAAACTCTGGAAATCTTGTATGCACAACAAATTATTAACTGTTATGAGTGAATCATGTATTAATGTCAACAAACATCAGGATAGCTAAGGGGTTAAGTTAAATTTAAAATGGTATTAGCAAAACAGGGAAGTACGGAATTTGACACACGAGGATGAAAAGAATATTGGTCCAACTAACCAAAAATGTCCATATAAAAAAACCGTTCAACATAAAATATAAATGGAAATAGCAAAAGCCTTGGTATAATAAATAGATAAATATAAATTTGAATAAATAAGTTGTGTGATGTATTTACGTTGAATGAGGAGTAGCTGACCTGATGTGGCCTGGGATTATGACCTGGGTGAGGAGGTCCCATACTTGGATGGTACATCATGTCATGTTTTAACTGAGGGAGACCCGTTACAGGTGGTGAGGCTCCAGGGTGTTTTCCTATGTCCACAAGGGCCTCTGCTCGACTCAATAACCCGTCATTCAACCCTCCAAAAATATCCCCCTGTAAAATACATTAAAAAATCAAATCATTCTTTCTACCATACAATTTCATCATTTCACAGTTATGCTAAAAAAAATTACGATTTAAAAAGTAGCATTTCCAGGAAGTTCATAAATGTAGGATGAATTTTTGTGAACATGAGTTTGATGCGGGAATAAGTTAATTACTCACAAAAGCTCATTATACTTACTTGTATAAGCAAGTAAAGATTTATCTACTCATCAACAATATTTACAAGCCTTTGCACATTATTTATGATTGTTTTTATAAATTTTCCTCAGAACAAACAGAGACTTTACCTTTTGTACTGAATAGAATATAATATTTCATTTGTGTCTCTTGAAATTCGTTTGAATTGCATTCATAATATTTACTCTCCCTTACGCACGATTACCTCCGACCTCCGACAGTTGATTTCAAGTGGGCTCTCCATTCATTCATTCATTTATTTTAATTGTTGCATTCTCTTGAATGACTGAATGAATAGATGACTGTGTGGAGGGGAGAAGATCTACTAGAATGGAATGAACCCCTTATTCATCTCATTTGGAATTTTTACTTTCCCCTTTTTAACTCAAATAGCCCCAAAGTATTTAATCCCCTTGTGATATGTCAGTTTCATGTTGTATCGTATAAAAGAAGAGAAAAAGGACGCACTAAGTCTAACAGAAAAGGACTACATTTACGTTCATTCGGGAAAAAAGTTTTAAAGTATGAAATATTAGCATAGGATCAATCACTTTGCAATTGAAGCCATGAGGTTTGTCTCCCCCAAAGTGCAAGCTATTTCTGTGACTTGATTAAGTAAATTAAATTCGCATTCGAGTTTTGAGATATTGACTTATTGACTCTTCATTAATTAATTTCATTAATTTATGTTCTTCTAGTTTCCAATATCTAATATGACTTAATACTAAGCAATTTGAGCTTTGGAAAATAAATTAACCCCTAATTTTAAATTCATAAGAGTAAACCATAATTTTAAAGTGTTTTAGCTCAATAGCTTTTAACATTTTGTTCGAAAACATGATTTCCAAAACAAATCCTTTTTTTTCCAAAAGGTTATGAAATCTGAAATTTGTCCACTTTAAGTTATTTAAGTAAATCTTAACTAAACTAGAGAGAGAGAGTACTGCGTAGAATAATACTGCAACTTTCGGGAAAACAGCTCAAAAAACACAAAAAGATTTAAAAACAGACAAACAGAGACTAATAAAAAATAAACCTTCAGGTTTTTCGTATTACAACCTTTTAAAACGTACCCGTTTTGAGAGAAACAATATACCATTTACGTATTATAAGCTATGTTGTACTGGTTTCTTGATAAGCAAGACTTACGGGGCATTAATGGAAAATTCGGGTTCTTATTTCTAATTAATGTTATACTGTTGTTGACGTAAACTAACTCCATTCCTATTCTTATGCATAGCCGTACTTAAGATAAGAAAATAAGTAGGGTAAAAACTTAAAAGTTTATTAAGTAGTTAATGTAGCGTGACAAAAGAAGCATGCCTCATCATCACCATTCATAACCAAAGATAGATATGAAAATAGTCTCTCTATTAATTAGTAACGATTTCATAAACTACTTAAGAGTTTTTGCATGTCGTAAACACATTTAAAAAATATTTTGTTTATGGCTTGAAAGCAATTTAATGCTTCTCTTTAGACATAAAAAGCGTACAAAACAGAAACACCATTTAAAACGAAATGTAATACGTCTGATGTGAAACGTATGATTAAAATGAGAGATTTTTTTTATCTTGTAACCCTTATCATGGTACTAAGGTGAGAAAATAAAAAATGGGCAAAGAAAATGAATTAACAGTGAGTTCTAGTTCCCAAATCAATGAATTGAACCACATATAAATAATCTTTTTTCCCATTCCCTAAACCATTCAGAGACCTGTCTAATGATTGGAAGACTTATAAAAAAGTTGAAAAAGGGCTTACATAAGGGCCATACGTGTAAATAGCATGAGCATGAGCTGCTGCTGCTGAGAGTCTGGAAGTCGTGTTGCTACTACTCATCTTGAACAATTTATACTTTTAAATAGCGAATCAGAGGTAATAATTACTCGTATTTGTTGAGGTAGATAAAATTACAGGATAATTAAAAGGATAATGATTTAATCACGCAAGAATCAGTCTATCAGTCACAAGAGGTAGAAATGCATAATAATAAAATTAACAGCAGAAATTACTAATACTCACACTTTCACATTCACATTCAAATTAACACTGGTAACTTTCCCGAGAATGTACTTTATTTAAATTATGTACCTAAGAACCCCATTCCACGTTTTGCCATGGTTTATAAACTAAGCTTGTTTAATTATATATACGTTTTTCCAATGTGTTCAATAACTTGGGTCAAATTAATCCGAATTACAAGTTATGGATGAGCTCACTCCATCAGGCGCGATCCACAATACATAATTTCTAAGCTTGGCCACACTACTACTAACTGATGAGCTTGACTATTGATACCACTGACCAAAGGGTCACAATCTACAACTAAAGAATCACCATCTTGCCAGTGTAGACTCGAATCGCATTTCTATTTTTTTGCAGGGCATCCTCAATTGTTCATGTGTGGGAGTGTCAGCTTTGGTACCCTATTTGCAAGTGCCACATAGACTACACGAAACGATACCCGCATATCGGTGTCACCAGTATTTACCTATATTGGTGGCAAGTGCCATATGCACATTAGACAATCACCTATTCAGCCTAAGCTCGCAAAAAATGGATGGATGGGTATATGAAAATTATGATGAAATAGTAATAAGTAAAGGAAGGGGAGATTCGCCCATTGAATTAAATAATTAACCCGGGTTTTTGCTCATAATATTTGATTCTCACACCATATACAAGGGAATTTTTTATGAGAATAAAAGGAAAGCGAAGCCGGAATGGACGGACGTATGACAAAAAGTTACTACTAAAAGTCGTCAGTATTCGTAGACAGACAAAACAAGTTTACACGGGACTCAACACTGGAACTAAAATATCATTAATTATTTCAAAGATAAAGTTCACAATTTTATTCTCTGTTTAGATGCTTGGATGAGCTGAGCTAAGCCATATAGTCTCCTTTCATATGGATGGACTTGTGATTCATGGAAGTTTTACAATACAACGATAAATAATATATTATAGATGGTTGTGGTTCATTCTGACCGGACGGACGATGGAGAGGAATGGCAACCAATTGGCACTCGAAAAATATTAAGAGTTATAATAACTTTTAGTTAACACTTATCAAAGCCAAGGAATTATTAATAAAGACTTTCTGACATTTTCCTTATACTTGGAATTTACTTGTGCTAGTGTGGACTAGACTTGGACAATCTTTTATTTATACACGACGGCATCCGATAAAGTCATCAAAAATATAAAAGGATCATATCATCACAATATTATCCATGTATGACTTTATGAACGGTCTTTGTATAAATCTAGTATGAGAGATTGTTAATAATTATTCAGGTTTACTTGGAAATTTTCTTTATTTTTTCATGTACATTTAGCTTATGTCCATGGATTTCTTTATTCATAAGGGGTAGTAAAAATAGTGTGAGCGTGTTTTTAATACTAGTTTGGCTTTAATGCGTTAATTATTTTTGCAAATGGATGAGAGCAGTTGCAGATTTAAGGATCATCAGTCAAACAACAGAGAAAGTGTTCGAGTATAAATAAAATATAAATAGCTTGACATGAACAATTTTTACCAGTTCATGTAATTTTGAAATTTTCAGAATTCTTTTGTAGAATTTTTATTCCACCTTCCATTCCTAGAATTCCAATAAATAGCTTATTCAGTAAAAAGATTTATTCAGCTTCGACCATCAAAAACTAGAATACTGATGCGAGTTATTTTTGACTATTTATCAGGCTCAATAAATACGATATTTACACATAAATTTTGAACCTCTCAAAAACACTTTTTTATTTGTTTGATGATTGTATATGGAGCTAGACGAAACTTAGATATTTCTAAAATATGCAACCATCACAAAATAATATTATATGGTGAACATTGAGAAGTATTATCATCATCATAACTGAAGTAATACAATTACTTGTTTTATTATCTTTTATAAAGCTTTATCGTTATTTGGTGACACGATTTCCCTTCCGAATTTCCAAAGAATCATTAAAATTGCAAAAGTTTTCTAAGTGAAGAAAGCAAAGACAACCGATTCTTAAAATAACGGGCGGTGACATTTATACAGGGGTTGTGCCTGTGTGATAATAATCCCGTTTGGATATTTGCTTGACCACTTGTAATGTCAATAATATACTGTCCATCGCACCCGGCACCCGGGTATTAGCTATATTGTAGACAAAGTCTGGAGTGATATTTAAACTCGCAAAAATAAGATATTACGTTATAGGTATTCCAAGTAAGTAAATTTACTAAAGGATTTGGACAATTTCCCTTTGACTTAGGACAAAAGGAAGTCATGAATCATTTTTGAAGTAGTAATACCCTGTGCAAATTCTAAAGTAAATTAAAATCATAAAGATTCAAAGAAGACTTTAGATTATTTACAAGACAAATATTATTATTAACATTAGCTTCGTTTAACGACCCTAATGAGATGTCATTAAGTGGCTGATTCGGGGTTTCTTTTTGAAATGTGACATAAAGAAGTAGGTATAAAGTAGATAGTGGTAGTAGCAGTAGGGTGCAATGTACAGTTGAGGGTGATGAACAGATTGTGAGAAGGGACTGAGAGAATGAAGTTTTAGGAATCCCCGTCGTCATTTTGATAGACAATCCGCTTTCATTGTGAAAGTTAATGTGAAATGAGAAAAAGCTTCTGTCGGCTACTGATGGAGCAAATTAACTAGAGGAAAATCAAGTGATGACTGCCTTTCTTGTGCAATTGCTATAAGTTATTTTGAATCGATACCCACATGCAGCTTTCTTAGTCTTAGTCAGTGAAAGATATTCAGATAAGCTTCTAAACAGTCTAGAATTTACATGGTCAAATGGGAAATGTTTTGGTAATTTAAATTATATTTTTACCAATTTTCCCCAATTATTTCAGGTGCTTCAAGATTTCAAATATAATTCAAAACGTTTTAAAATATCAGTAAGATAGAGTATTAAATTTTCTCATCAAGTAAAAAGATAGAAATTAGATTAAAATGAAATTCTTAGAAATTGAGAGAAAATCATTTCCACTGATTGTGAGTAAATTAGTGAGAATTCTAAGAAGTGACCAATACTCGTTTCATCCTAAAGCTCAGAAATGATTACAAGAATTAAGAACGAATTAGATATATAAAAGCATATAATATTGTATAACTGTTGGTTATGTATACACTGTATATCTCTAAGGTGAAAAAATGTAAAAGAAGTGTTGGGATTATGACATGATAGGAGATAAAGTAGGCCGGACGTCATTACGATTTCTAAGAACAAATCCTTGGATCTGTTTATCAATAGTGACTGCATCGTGATACAAATGCCAACTCTGTCTGCCTTTCTGTCTCTGTTTCCTAAATTAAATAAAAAAAGTGAAAGGGACTTTTAAAAGGTCGTTATTAGCCGGATTGGATTTTGCTTTACTTTTTTGAGTGAAGGGATTTGCCTCAATTGAATTTGAGGATTTCGTCTCTCTGCTAACTTGACGTGCACTACACTGCGCTTCTATACACCCAATATTATACTCGTCTCTCTTACGTCAGTTGGATTTGGTCTGATGGACTAAAAATCTGTCCATAAATCACACCACACATTGGCATCTTTAAAGTCTACCTTTACCCCTGTCTCTTTTGAGGTTTATGAAATTGACAGTAGGTAACTGTGAAGGTGAGAAGCGAGTAATTAAATTGAATCTGGACGAAGCTCTTGTGTACTTTAAGCTTGAAATTAATTACAAATGCATCCATGAAAAACTACAAGTTTAGTTTATACACAGCATTAGCTGGCAGTAGTAGGAGAATCATTTGGAAACGGTAATATGTTTTTTAAAAAAAGTTTTGAAAGCTGTTATTTTATTAAGCCAAAGTCTATAATCCTACCTGCTTGGCCAGTGAAGAAATATTGTAAAAGGCAGTAAGGATATATGAAGAAAGTAAGACTAAAAAATCCTACAATAATAATCCTCTTCCCCCTTTCACTACCCTTTTTGTTTCAGTCTCAAAAAACCATGTATCCACTCCAAGTCTAAATCCAATTCAACTTGTTTCTACACTTTCACAAAATACTCTTTCTTGACATCCCTAAGTGACTTGAGTCAACCTTCGCCCTATTCCAAAGTTTATGATGACATTTAGGATTAACAAAAAATATTTCTTTTGTTTCTTCTGTCAAGCTCGATTTCAGAAAGTTTAAAGCTTATGAAATCTTCTCAACTTTATTTCTTGAGATTCCCCTAATCTCTCAACTTCTTGTCAGGGCAGAATACTTCAAAAGCATTATAGAATCCGACTGAGGTGTTATATTACTCAGATTGTAAGATAAAAGTTATGAGATGTAGGACTACGTATTATGCATTTGGTTTTAAAATAAGGAAATGATAGGGATGATTTTTAAGGGCGGAATTCTGTTTTAGTAAATAGGATACAAAGGGGCAATAAGGAAACCCTTTAGAATATGACGCAATGAATGGATAATATAATGGTGTGTGCTATGCCTCATTGCATTTGAGATGATTTCAATCAGAT
The DNA here is from genome assembly GCA_034698605.1 of Isotoma decorata. Lineage (NCBI taxonomy): Eukaryota > Metazoa > Arthropoda > Collembola > Entomobryomorpha > Isotomidae > Isotoma > Isotoma decorata. The sequence goes on from JAQGBU010000425.1 coordinate 21,824, forward strand.
AATGTACTTCAAAGGGGGATAATTATATCATGATGGTGATTATTATTATCTGTGTTGTATTTGTATTATCATTATTGGTACATGCTGTTTGGGTTTCTTTACATGAAGGAGGCCGAAACGGACTCATTGATTCATCATCATCCCTATATAGAAAGGTTCAAATGCACAGTTAATTTAGTCTGGGTGTGTTGTGTACGTTTGGATTTTTCACTGCCATATGTTGTTCTAAAACTGTCAAATTAAATCTATCAAAATCATTGCCCTTCTTCCTTCGTTCGTGAAATCATAGGGCATCTGTGAGGAAAATCAACCCTTCGACATCCGACCACTTCCCGTTAGCCTTTTCATGCTTTGCGTGGAAAATCCATTTTAAAATTAGCTCATTTTATCATAATATAATGCGTTTCAAGAGGTTTTAAATATAGGTTGATGGGCTTTAACATCTTTACATTTCTGTTTGCGAAAGGTTATGATTCATGAATTTCATAAAAACTTATATTTTTGTTGCGGAAAGTTGTTTATTTTTAAGGGATTTTAATCAAGGAGAAATGATCCAAGGTACAAAATCTGCTTAGGAAAAATTGTCCCTGTGCAAGTTGATTTCGTCTGGGGCTAAAAATCGGTATTTTTGTCTCCAGAAATAAGTAAACCTTAAAATCCATACGGGAGGCAGAGGTAACAACACATGCTGTTTATTTGTTTTTATATGAATTTTCCTATGAAGTAGGTAACAATGACTTTTAGAAATCTCATGTTCCGGTCATTTGTACCGGGTACCGTTTAACCCACTAGTTTCATTGATATCAATTGGATTACTTGGATTACTGGGTTAGGGTATAGAAGTATAAAGCTAAAATATTATAAAGTTGAGCGTAATAAAATTATACTGTGTTACACGAATCATTCATTGTGTTGTTAGCAATAAATATTCAAAGTCATCATGGTTGTTGTTCTTTTACGCAAATACACTCTCCTCCTATAGCCAAGGGTAGGATTACAATACGCATTATAATGTTTATGATTGTTATGCTTGTAATTGTTCATTGGATTTTGTACAGTAAATTAAATTGATTAGACTCGGGCTTTCTCCAGAACATAATCCAATTCCCATTGTTTATGATTTATTGGAATGGAAACGTGACACTGCAATTTCATCCCTTTATCTACGCTCAATAGTAGCAGATTCTCTCTAACCCCTCTTTACATCTGAATGGATGATGTTTTCTCTTTTGATTTGTTCTCTATCCAATCTTGCTAACGTGTGTAGTAATTGCAAGGGTTGTACACTTTTCTGTGTTATTTGCTAGCATTTGTTAACAGATGAGAGACATTTTCATGAAATTACATCAATGATGCGTAAATTTAGAGAAATTTTAATTAATCCTGTTTTGCAAAAACTGGACCACCAAAACGGTACAAAAATTAATCAGATCGCAATTCAATGTTTGAACATTTGTCTACATTCAACAAATCATTACTTATTGTGTATTAACATTTTGGGTATTGTTCTCAAGATTTACGAGAAATCTTTTGAAATTTGCAAAAAGTATTGAAATTTTATTTTATTTTCAAAAACAATTTCTTATATACTTTCGCATCGCCCCACAGAACATATTAAGCATGAGTACAAGGAATATGAATTGAGAAAGCATCTTTTGTGAATCGGTATATTTGAATACATCTAGTAAAAGTATTGTACCTTAAATATTATTACCGTTATTTAGATACGTTTAGAGAGAGTCTACCTTTAGAGCTAGGTTGAATGGTAATTTATGAGTTTTATTATGATGACGAAGTTCATTGAAGGCCCATTGAATATGTCAACTTTTTAGTATATTTCTGAATAGAAAGTTTGACAATTGACTACACTCATTTTCAATACTTGTACAAAACTATGAAGGATGGAAGTAAAAAAAAGTGTTGAATGTATTAAACTCGTAGAGTAAGTAGGAAGTATCCATTAAAGAGAGAGAAACTTCCCTTGCTTCAAAACCTTGAATAGGAAGAAGGATGGAACGAAGAGAGAAAGAGAGAGGAAATGTACAAGAAGTAGTCTATTTTACATTCGGGTATTTGGACCATGGAGTCTTAGGAAATATTTGAAGGTATATTTTAAGTAAAAAGTAATAGTGAAATAAAATTAGAAATAAAGAGAAGCTTGTATGATAGGGATAGTGGTGGTGGTGGTGGACGAGGTGAGTGGGACAAATTATGGGAACTTGAGGAGTGTGAACTTGTAGATATACAATATACAACACAAGACATTTGTCCTTTTCTAGCTGTGTCGGCTGTTTTGTGACAACCCTAAGTGCCATGCCATGCCACCTTATAAGTACTCCTACCACCGACCTATCCCTATATCTCTTGTAGCCCCTAACTTGTCAAAATTCCCTATATGCTTAGGTGGACTTGCAGACCAAAACAAGTTTCGGGTTTTTTATTTTCAATTTGATAAGGCTCGACTCTCTGGTCCTTTGTTCGTTGTCACCTCCTAGTGCTTATACTAATGACCCTGCACAAAAGCATGTCCAACACTGTAATTATCATTCATCCCCTTTTCTGTTTGAGGCTTCCGATTTTCTATCAACAATGCTGAGAAACCACTCTGGCTAGTCTGTACTGTAGAAAATACTCGTCGACAATGATGGAATGATGCTCTTTTTTTCAATAGCAAAGTTTCTTTTTTCGACGCGAATCTTTGTCCCCAGTAGCCGTTGGATTGGCTTGGATAAAGTGTAAAATTATAAATTATTAGTCTGCAATTATTGCGCTGGTAGGTTTCCAATCGGGAGGTTTCTTATGCAAAACGATTTGAATTTTTGCATTCATCCAAACATATGGATCAGATATCTTATATCTAGGGAGGTAAGTAAAGTGTGAAAGTTGAGGGACAAATGCACCAAAGTGTGTATTATTCATAAAACATATACTGAGATATTGCAAGGATAGAAATAGCAAAGTCCTTTCCCAAAAATCGAATGACAGTCTTTTTTCTGAAATTAATTTTTCTAATTCTTTTTGTCTAATCTTTTATATGTCTAATGACCGTTTGGTCTAACCAATTTTTAACTCTTCCAGGACAGTTTTTTATCAGTAGGTGCAACGACAGAAGGTTAGAGTTAGAATACTGTAGTAACTATTAACCATGTTTCTTTATAAAATCACCCATCAAAGGATATCATATACTTCTGCTTGGTACTCTACGTATTTAAATAAGCTTTATCACCCATTTTCGGATATCTGGTTTTTGACATTTTGATATTAATTAATTTGACATTTTGAGTTAATTTGAACTAAAGAGATTACAGATTGCAGACATTACATAACAGGTGACTGGACCACTGGACAGGTTATTTCGGTTTTTTTTTAAATATTTAAAAAATAGGTATTAGAAATTCTGACAATAAGGCCATAACGTAGTAAGACAAAAAAATTAGACGAAAAGTTCGTAGACAAAAAACTTTAGATAATTCGACGTAGAAAACCAAAGGCAAAAGTCTCTGTCTACATACGATTTTCATCTATTTTCATGATCCTATATCAATAGAATAATGACTTGGCTATAAAGTAAATATAAAACATAAGGGCTAAAGTGATCATACATAAAAATCCAGTCATAAGGATTTATTCCCTCTCAATTCAATTTCATTCGCTTAATCCACTTCAAAATCAATCCTATTAAGTGGCTCAGAGAAAAACTGCACGATTCCATCATCCAAAGAAGTATCCGTCTATAAATTCTATTTACTTTGCATTCAACTCAAGTCATTATTCGGGGGTTTAAAGTACATGAATAAAGCAAAATCTATTTTAAAATAAAGATAATCAACACTTGCGGACTTCATCCATCCACCATAGCTATAAAACTCATCAAAATATTCAGAGTCTTTAATAAGTAATATACCTAGATTTCTTAAATAATAAATATTCAGATAAATCTCTTCACCGGATTTATGAACAACTCATCAGTCAAAATCTGTTATATGAGTTGGATATCCTCGTTGCGTTGATAAAAGTATGTTGAGATTTTTATCATAAAGCTTTCACAGAGATATTTTGCATTAAAAGGTTAAAAGACAAGACAAGCTACTTATAAGATCCATCCATAGGATGATGTCGATGATGACATGAATGGTGAATGGGATAAAAATGAGATGATTTCTCATATGAGACGAGCTAATCCGTTTTAGTATGAGTGGTTTTTTGCTCAATCCTCTTTCTCCATCCTTTTTCACAGAGAGAGAAACATATTGAAAACTTCAGATGGATTTTAACCCAGTAAAAGCATCTCAATGGGATAGTCATATCATATGAATACAATTGGATAAAAATACAACCGAGTTTTATTTTAAAGTAAAAGGGGAAAACAGATTATGGACACGGGGTTAAAAAGATTAAAATTATTTTTGAAACTTTTGAAACAAAAAGGGCCTGGACATTTTGTTTTTTTTTTCACCGGTTTTTTGTTTTAGTTACGCTCTACTTTTTAAGCATCTTAAACCCACCGAATTTCGAGAATAACTATGCGTAATTCAGTTCATGGAATCATCTCAAGTTCAAAAGTCACAAATAGCTTAAAACTCTACTGGGATTCTTTGCAGAACCTATGTCTCAAATATGTATTCAAATTCCAGCTTCTCAAAATATGAAAATAAAGTACAATAATAAAGAGATAGATTAAACTTTTGAACAATTATTTTTGTTAACATTACCCCAATAAAGCAAATATGAATTAAATGATATTTGGAAACTCTCTTATTCTATTATCAATAATTAATCTTTGCAACTAAACCTTCCATCAACCAATATTGCCTTCCTTGATGCAAAATGCATTCCCCGTAAAAACTACAATTCCGGATTTCCCAACGCAGAAAAAATAATGTATAAAAACCTAAGAAAAAAGCAAATTAAAAAAATAAGTCTTTTTAAGATTCCTTAGGTAAAAAAACAAAAGGAAACCTGAAGGTCGATTATAAAGATTAATGCATTATCTATTAAGGTAAAGACTATCGTTGTAAAGTGTACATTTGTTGTTACCTCACAACTCCGTACAGTATTGTTAAGTGAGTTCAAAGTAGAAGGGTTAATCTTAAATTTATTAGATGTACTCTATAGATAACTAGATTCTTATCAATACCCTCAATAATGCATTGTAATGGTGTTTTAGAGAATTATTAACGACATTAGTATATCTATCTCTTCGTACAAAGTAACTAGTTCCTTGTCCACCCTGACCTAAGACAATTCCTTTAAATACTTTACGATTAGTTAATTCTTCCTCCGTGTTGGATAAACTTTTCTCTAGTAAATTCCTAACCTGTTGTAATGTAAGTAAAAGTAGGTTTAGTCTTTAGTAGATGGATGGGGAAATTCAGTGAGTGAGTTTATTCACAATTCACATATTTTATGTAGTATCTCTTATGTTGAATGTGTGTATATATATAAATAAATATGTAAGCACGTGTGTGTGTGTGTGTGTAAAAGTGTGTAGTACGATCGAGTGTTTACTACTTAAATTTTAAAGGGTGCTGGCAACTTGAGTTCCATGAATTTTTATGAATCTTCTTAATTATGTACCATCAAACTACTACTACTACTACTGCCAGAGAGTACTACGAATAATATATGGCATACCTCTTCAATCCTATACTCAAAATAGATCCAACTCGAACTACTACTACTAACCTATCATCCATCCATACTTATTACCCATCTAATTCACTTGGCAAAAAACCACGTTCACTATTTTATTCACAAGTTTGGGGTTTACTACAAATCTCAGAATGCAGTGCTGTGAGTATAAATGCATATTTCAAGTAATTTTTATTAACCTTTTTTGTTGACGTGACGTGAATAGTTGTGTCTGTATGGGTAAAAATATGTACCTATTAGTAATTAAGAGACTAGATTCATACGTTACCTCAAGATTTCGTATAATAGTAAATAATCTAAAATGTTTTCAAAAGAGAAATTGTACAGTAGTAATGAGATTATTTTAAGCTAAAATGACACACAATGTTTCTGAACTAACTTCTCCTTGTACTTTCAATCAACGATTTTCTTGGACTTCTGTGTAACAGTTAATCAAAAAACTGCATATTGCAATTCTTATAAGTAGACTGATGTAACCATACATGAAATATCGTAGAAAGAATTAGAATATAAAATTTTTATAAAACAATCAAATAATCAACCTTAAGCCAATTTCTCTGTCAACTTTGATTATTTTCATGCTTGTATCCTCATCGTTAAATATCTACTTTAGAATACACAATAGCCTATAAGTTTGTATTCTGGAAGTTGACAAGCCTTTCATTAACTATAGTTTACGTATTTGAATTCGAGATAAGTATACATAATCCATAACGTGGAATATTTATTCCACCATAGGCAAAGTTTGAATGAAAACCTTTAAATACATAATGACACCGATCATTCATGCATACATCACATCATCTATTGATGTAGAATGAACCATCCTCTTTGACCTTTGTCCTTGTGAATGAAAACAGTAGGGAGCGATGACCGAATTCCTTTATAATACTTACACCTGCTTATCCCCACTATTTTTGGATCATTAATGACTAATTTTATTTATTCTAATCGTCCTTCATAACATCGGAGATTCGTAGAAACTGAAAGTAAATGTTTTTCTGGTCGTCTACAGAAGTTTATAAATCTTTCGTTTAAAAGATATCAAGTAAATGCATTTCCTAATTTTTTTCTGTAATTTGCTTTAAAAAACCTGGAATATTGACATTTCAATTTACAAAGGCTAAATAGGCATCATCCCTTAGAGAGAACGAAAAAAATGGATTTCCAACTTTGATTATAATCCAATTGCAACTGTCTTCCTGCCACGTGAAACTTTCTCTCCTAACCATTATCTGTCATCCAATGATTATTTTTATTACCTATTCTTATCAAAAGTTCAGCTAGAGTATAAGGCAATGCTGTAGTTGGATCATTATATAAAAAACCAATAATATAGATATGAGCACTTTATACTTGCGGCAGTGATGATGATGATGATGAAGGTACTATCAGTGGTGGTTTTCATTTTAGGAAATTGTTCAAACAAATACAAAACACCCAGTCGGGTCATGCAATGTCCTTCTTTTACTTGATATTATCATCGTAATAAATAGGGTTCTGTGTGTTTATGATGTGCATGATACAAATACAACTTTTTAGAACTACTTTTACCGTGTTCTAAAGGTAGTATTGCTACTTAGTAATTTCTACTTATACTAAGGAGATGAGAAATATAGAGTACTTTTATGTTACATCCATATATGTATAATACTCCATCAGAGTGTAATTTAGCCTAGATGTTATATTATCATATCTACACAGTAGTACTTGAATTGGAGTGGAGACTAGGAGAGACATTAAAGTCTTTAAAATACATAGAAGTGGACACGGAATTCGTGGTTAGTTTAGTTACTGACAGAAATACACGAAGAAACATTAACATTCATCGAATTCGAATTGATATGAATGTATATGCCTTTACAATGTACTTTTTAAATATAGATAGCTAAAGATAGGAGAGAACACACAACTAGTCAAATCCATGAATTGATGCATTTAGACACAGCCTGGATTGGAATTGAAGAGGGGAAGTGCATAAATAAAGCTTAAAGCGGGGCTGGACAGGGTAGACAGAGCCGCTACACGACATAGAGAAGGATAAAGCTTTTCCTCACACCCAAG
>JAQGBU010000426.1:0-29537 GCA_034698605.1 Isotoma decorata
TGCAGCTTGAGTGAGAGGGGCCATTCACAAAAGTGGCTTCACAAACATTGTTTCTAATTTTTTTCCTGATTTTTTGAAACATATATGGTTGCAATCTGAGATTAGTTGTGAAAAAAGTTGCATTGTAAGCGATTTGTGGCATCATATCATTCAATTACAGAAGAAATGATAATCCCATTAAACTAAAACGCCTGTTGGCGTTTAAAACATAATACATGCATTGGCAATCCTTCGTCCTCAATCATATTTATTCGACCCTGAACCGAACGCCTTCTTAGGAGCAGAAAAAAGGATAATTAGACAAATCGAATTATAACTTCTTTTGCAAGTGCTACTGATAACAAATGAATTACAAAGACCTCTTATGCGCAAAAAAACTGAAACTATGACACAAAGTCAGTTAAACAAAATAAGTTTCAATAAAAACCATTAGGTATCCAATAGGCATTAGGTTAACTTTCAAAAAACTGCATACGCTACACCGAAAATACATGCGTTTTCACTAATTATCCCATATTATTATTTTTATTATGTAGTCCAAAAATGCTACAGATTCAAACAGACTTTACCAAAATTTAGCCTTTTTTAACATGGCATCAGAACCAAAGCTTAAACTTCAAGCTAAAAAAGCGAATTATTACAATCAAATTGGCGAAGTGTTTAATAAAAGTGATGATTTTAACACTTGATACCTCAAGTAATTGGGGTAACTCCCATACGGACAAACAAATAGGGCTAAACATTGTAATTATTTATGGGCCAAATTCCTGTGTACTAATTATTTCCTACCTACTGCTACTTGTATGCATACCTAGTTCATTTTGACTACTGCCAATTTACTTCCAACCTCATACTTCATCAGATACCGGCGACACAATAATATTATTCGCTTGGAATTTTCGAGTGTGTGTTTGTTATCACAACTTGAGGCGAAATAACCACCCACACAGTAGCTAAAAACGAAAACCTTGAAAGCTTAAACTATCTCTTCCGTAATTATAAAAACTTGCCTAACGTCTAACTTATCACAATTCTCCGTTTTCCTTGTTAAGTGTCCTGAAAATGCAATAAATACAAGGGGGGATAAGAGAAACAACGGAGCTTTTGAAACCTAAATGTTCAATGATGATCTAAATAATATGGAATTTGTCTTGAATATACATGACTCTGTTGTTGCAAATTGTAATTAATTTATGATTTTCTCCGTTACGATTTAAGATAGTATTCAATAAATAAATAAACGGAATCATCAATAACTCAAGAAATTTACTTTTAGGACTCTGTCAATGACTATGACATTTTCATCCTAGTTTGAATGAAAGTCATATAGCACTTCACTACGAAACAGAATTTCTGAATTTATTTTCATTCCAGCAACCCGGGAGACGTGGTAGACAGTAGAGTAGACACTGAATAAAATAATCCATCGTCTTAGTTAAAAGGTATCTTGTGTAATATGCAAATTGAAGTTTAGTTTTAAGAAGAATGCAAGAAAGAAAGTAGGCTTCTTAAATTCATGAGCATTTTCTATTATAATATTTCTACATTATAAATCTGTTGACTTGGACTATCTTTTCTGACTCGACCTGGATAAAATTCTTTGTAGTGCAAAGTCTCATTCTCACTTTCTACTCATACTTTCTTCAATACCATATCTAGTTACTACTACTCCTGTCAGTTAGCTTACTTTCCTTTTTTGCAACTTATTTAACATAAAAGCTATTTTAATCTGAAGTAACATTTCTTCACCTTTGAACTATCCTTTTGAATAGCATTCATAATACAAAGTAGAACAATCATATTTCAACTTAAAAAATAAGCACTCGTCGAATTTTACTTTTTTTGATAGCTATAGCTATAACGCAAAATTTCAAAAAACGCAAGCCAAAAATCAACTACAAACACGCAAACCCGTTCTAACATTCTTTACTACTTTTATTTTCTTTTTTTGCAAGAATGATGATTGAAAATTACAAGGCCACACCAAACTTAATGTATTGTAACTGAAATTTTCGTAAGTTTTCTTAAGTTTCATAAACCGCAAACTAGAACTATTGGAATCTATGAGAAACATCAATCGTAAACTCGCAGCCGCAGTAGTAATACAATACTAAATGATTTTTTCTACAGGTAATTCGTACGGACTTCACAAAACCCGAGCCGAAACTTACTATATACCTTTATTTCTTCCAATTATCACGAAAGCCAAATAAGGCACTTCACTGTCTCTTTCATCAGCATGCTCGGCTGAACCTATCTTAAGTTCAGGATTCGAAAAGTAAAACTAAAGTAGACTTTTTATCATCTCCAAAATAATCATAGTTATTAAACCGACTCAGTCTCATACTTCCGCACTTTTTGCTCATCAGTCTGTGATAGTTGTAAATTTTATGCAAACAATAACGGAAATAAAATAAAACCACTGCCCACACGATAATTCATACTAGAGATCAAGATAACAATATTGCACAAGATGAAAAAACATAAGCTGTGTCCACTGTATAACCATTAAGCTATTAAGCATGGGATTTTTTGAGAACATCGGACTTATTCTTAATTCAAAAACCTCTGAAACGTTAATAAAAGAATTTTCCTATGGGTTTACTCAACATTTGAAATACGTCTAGACGATAGTCTTTAATGCCTAAAAATGAGGATAAAGCTAGAAGCTAGATAGTACAAAGGTCAGAACAAAGCTAAATAATAATTGAACAAGCTCGTTAATAAACACACAGAAGTAAGAAGTAATAACGACCATAAGGAAGGTAGTGGTTGTGCAACAAAGACAATTGTACCAATTCAGTAATAAAAACAAGAGAGAGACAGCCAGTTAGATATAATAGGGTCCACACCCTTTTAGTACGATGAGTGATCAGCGAGCATTCATGAGTACTACACATTCATATATGCCAATGAATGCAATAATTTAAAATTTATTAAAATAAAGTAAGTGAAGTATCGCTCAATTAGGCTAACCGACAAAGATACATTTTAAGAGTGTGCAAGTGTGCAACTGCGTTACAATCTGCAAATCAATCCTTGTTATAATCATCATGATTGATATTTTTATTATTAAAAAAACGTATTGCATAAGGTTCTAAATCTTGAGCTATACTCGGTTCACTTCCTCGTATTTCTGAATACCAACAACTGCCTAGTTAAAAAAGAACGTTTGGTTTAAAAAACACAGTTGATTTGATACTATAATAGTTACTGGGGTACTTCAGATAAAATTTCTAAGAGATGATACTTCAATTTGTACATTAGCAATTTAGCAGTAGTACTTATCTCTGCTCTGGGGTCAGCTAATTTTTCCTAGAGGCTACACAATCAAGTACGCAACTTACGAACATTCAAGTTAATCTATATATTTATGGGAACTCACTCCAGTTTAGTACTTTAAAATGTAATATAGAGGCACGTGAAGTGTTGAAGTGAATCCAAAATTCACAAAGCCAAAGTTTAAGAGGGAAACGCTAATAATAAGTTTTCATTTATTTCAATCAAATTCTAGTGCCTTGTCACTATTTAAATATTATTTTAATGTAATGCAATGTTCAACGAACGGATGTACTTTAACAAGCTTTAATCACTAGTTGCTGCAGAACATTTAAATTATTTGAAGTTTGACTAGCTAATGAAAATAATAATGCAATGCTTCTAAAACAGTCAATTATAGTAATATAACGGCTAGGCATTTAATCAACACAAAGAGGTCAAAACACCTTAATTTGAGTGTTTGTAAAAATTCAACCTTATAGCCTAAGTTTAACTTTTATTATCTTTTGTCAAACCCTTCTCTAGTATAAAGCCACTTACAAAAGCTTCGCTTAAGGTGCGTTAGAATAAAAATGCAACATAATAAATAAATATAATCAAATCCAACAGATCAATAAAAAGAAGTATGCAAATCTTAAATATATTTGTTTTCTGACTTTTTAACCTTTAAAAACTTCATTATAAAACATTAAAATGCGATATGTAATAAAAATAGAAACCCCTACGAGGATTACATATTAAATAAATAAATACCACAAAAAACAGACTCGCAATCCTCTCTTCCTGTTCATGCACTAAATAGGCAGGTATAGGTTCCATAACTAGAAACCACAAGTTTAATGTTGGCATGAGAAATTGGACAACTAAAAATAAACTCTTGCTGACCAAAGTACATCCCATCAACAATTGCTTCAATAATAATTCTTATTTTATTGGTCATCCTAGTCATCAATCAAAGGTGAGTGAATGAGCTTGTGAACGGTTTACTATTATTTTTTCTAATAATTTATTCCCTTCTCGGACTTACATTATATCCCTACCTAATTGTGTTTATGTCTTGCTCCGTAGCCCGTAGGTCTTATCCTTCCGCATGCATTCTTCTCAATTACACGCACGTACATTTAGTTTTCAGTAAGTTTCAATTTTCACATCAATAATTTTACAGTCACACAGTACGGAACGGAGTAAAGCGAGGAAAATACACGGAAATAAAAATTAACATATAATTTTACAGTAAAATTTTTGTCAAATGTATAATTTAAAAATTAGTCTTGTTTTTTAAACTACAACAGCAGAAAGGCCCAGTTTAGGTTCACATCATCTGATCATCTTCTGAAAAGATCTTTTCTGTTTCAAAACTGTTTTATGAAAAAGTTTTGCAGCTCACGAAAGCGTTTAATACAGTTCCGAAATTGCCATCACTTTCAAGTTTAACTCCTTTACTTTCAAAACTCATGTTCAAACAACTTTGAACTTGAACATGAACTGCTAAGAAACGTTTCAAAATTTGTAAATGCTTTTATTTTTATGAGACTGGCAGCTTTGCTTTAGTTCGTATACTGTAAACTGCACTAAAAGATATCAAAACTGCGCATCAGTAAGAATATTCACATTCTTCATTTGAAAATTAATGCTTAAATTTAAATTATTAAATTTAATCTTATGTAATTGGAATTATTTTCTGAATCCGAAGTACCACGGACATAACCATAATTCTGATTGGCATTTACGATCTAACGCCAAACGTGCATTTCCATACATCCTGTGGCTAATAATAATACAGTAGATAGATAGTAAATGCAATGTGTGACCTTTTATTTAAGTATGCTCTCCGACTAGGAAAAACCCTGCCACATAAATGGTACAAAATCAACTATAAACTAGTTAGTTAAGTACAAACTAAAATGAATTCAATCCTGGAAGCATGTAATAGGATTTTTTCTTTAACGTAATAAATTCGTTTGAACGCATTTAACGATCATACTTAATACCCACACCGAACCAAGGAGGCAATTTAGATTTCCAAAGAGTTTACTATTCCTTGCCTTTGAAACTTTTCTAGCTTTTCTAATTTTTCTAGTTGGAGAAGGTTCGTTTCATAAGTTCTGTGTTTTCTCTGTGTCGTTTACTCAGATTAACAGTATGACGATTCTTATAAATATACCCACTATGCCTCTTAATGCTTCTAGTGTATACTAGAAGAATTTTTGAATGACTGTTGAGTTTTGTTTGTCCTAGACCTTAGATTCTATGCAGTTTTAGGCCTACTACTATTACTACCCTCTGACTTCCTTTGATTCGATTGTATTGATTACAAAAACCAAAGGAATATGAATTTAAGAACAAAAAAATAGATATATAATGTAGTAAAAGCTTAGAAGTGAATAGGAACGTTTTTTCTGAATATACGGTAACCCTTGAATGCATATTTTTAGCTGAATGCATCCTGACTGTGAAATAGGCTGTTATAATATTCATTTGTACTCTAAGGCTTCTTTAATAAGATTACTTTTAGTGTGGACGAATGAACACAGTTTAATCCATCTCACTCTCGGGGATAAAAAGTTCCAGGTTCCAACTTCCAGACTTGTATTATTGAGAGAGTACGAGAGAAGCAATTTTTACTTGAATCTGTTGTCGCAACGAATGGGAATGCTGGGCAAATGTTGACCTGGTCATTTCAAACCCACCAGCGATCTCAAGATAAAAACTTTGAATTATTTTGAAAAAAACGGGGATGTAACCATTCTTCAAGTTTCTACTTTCCTAAACGCAATTTTTCAGGAACTGTCTGAAAACCTTGCTACATGAAGCAGAATTCACTGCCGTTTAATATCATTACAAACGATATATCAACTCTTCTTTAACACTTCAGACTTTTTTTATGGAAGTTAAAACCCTATAATTCCTGTTTTCAACCGTTTTAACCATTATTCCACGAGCCAATTAAAAGATTTGATAGTAGTCACCTACTAGCTTCATTACATTATTATTGCCTAATTGCTGTCAACTAGCGTTTTTAATGTAAGAAGAGATCTGACATTCACTTATGAATTACAGATTTACAGTAAGCAATAGTACCTAGCTCAGAAGCAGCAGCAGAATAATTACAATGCGACAGAAAAGAAAAATAATGTTGTTTGAAAGATGAGGTGACATTTACAGTGGTCAGTCATTCAGTTGAAGATAATAGAGAGATATGGTATTCATGATAATACGAACTGATGAGAATGCAAATTGCAAAACTGACAAAAGAAGGGATGAATGAATGCATACAAAATATAATTACTTTTAGATCTAGGCTGAGATATGCGTACGCTTATAATAAGCTGAAACGTAATGATTACAATAATATTAATTATGTGGAACAAATTTAATGGAAGGGATTCTCAATCTTCATCACAATTGTAAGCTGCAACTACATCCTTCTAGAGAAAAATCATTGACATTTATTTCTCACAAACGACTTTTACACTTCTGCCTATTCACCTTGCTCTGTATTTACCTACTGTGCGATTTTTATGCCTTTATGGGTATTAAATTTTGGATTTTCTAAGATGGTTGTTGGACTTAAGATTAGTTCTTTGGTAGTGATGTGAATAAAATTCTTGGGACCCATCCATTCTACCCTTTATAGATAATTTACGGGCAAACTCTTTTTGATTTTTTATATCAAAAAGGATTTATAGGTTTCATATCTGTCCTGTATCTTTCTGTGATAAATATTTATAACTGAACCAAATAACTAATTTTTGGATTATTTGGAAAATGTCGACCAAACGATCGAATTACTCATACTATGTACACGTATTGCTGTTGGAAATAAATTTGTGTAAGAGCCAGTTCATATTTTTTTAAGCAAATGAAATGTAGCTGTAGTACCTAATATAGAAGAAAATTATCAACCGATTGTGGATTTTGAAAAACTTCAGAGCTTTGACACAATGTTTATCGAACACTACCTTGAATTTTTTCTTTCAATATTCAAATATTTTCTTACCTGATGAACTTCATGCCATCCCTGTAAATCTTGAGCACCAATGAACGCATGGTCATGCAAAAGAAGCTCCGTCATACTTGGGTCAGCCGAAAGCGAAACGCTCAAATAGAGTGGGGTCAATCCTTTCGCATCTTTGTAATTTGGTGAGCCTCCCAAATCCAACATCGTCTTCACAGCATCAAAACTTTTAGCTTCAACAGCCCGATGCATTCCCGTTGCCCCATCCTTTGTTCTGTAGTCCAAAAGTGCACCCCCATTTACCAGGGAAATTAACAATTTATTTGGCTTCTTCATCAGTGCTGCCATTGACAATGGGGTTTCTGCAAACCATAAAAATTATCACAAATTAATCAAAAAAATTCCTCAATTTTTTTGAAAGAGATAAAAGTCAAGCCTTTAATTTAATTCTTTTTCAACTCCCCATATTTGGAAAGCTACACTGGCCTGACCAAAATCATCAACTTCTGTCATGATTACAAAACATAATTTGCATAATATACACACATTCATATCATCAAAGACAGATAAGTTGAGAATATGATATTAAAGAAGACACTAGTGACTCTCGAGTTACTGCACAACCTTCAACTTCCTCAGAGGGTGAATGAAATATTCAATTGGAATCCATTAGGAATGCAAATATCTTCATTAAGTCTTCCAGTCAAAAGAATAAATCATTCTACTTGGCTCGTTTTATTACGTTTTACACTACTTTTTACATACATATCTACATCCCTATCTCTCTAAGGAATTTCTTATGAATGTAGTGTAAACAAAAATAAAGGAAATTAAATAAAGCATGCTTACGACCCTGAACTTTATTGCAATATCTTGTAATGCATAAGACTTAAGAAATAATAAAAATACCGAAGATCAAATATTTACCCTTTTAAAAGGACAGAGTACTATTAATTACCACAGAAGAAAAAACTCTTCAACGAAGATATTGACTGTCCATTTATTGCATACTTTTGAGTCATGCATGGTAGAAGGGTGGCGAAATTAATTATACGCAAACAGTAAATTCACATAATCAGATTCCCCATTTATAAAACACGTGCTATATTTTATGTTGATTACTACGTTGAAAGTGTGATAAAACTTTAACCCATGACCTACCAATTAGCAATTAAAATTATTAATATATTTAAATTTACTCTACAGCTACAGCACAGTGGACAAAAATAATTTTAAAATGGTCTTAAGAAGCAGATCGAACACTTGTCCTTTAATCAACAATTAACAGCAACATTGTTTAAGGATAATGCAACGGGGACAAAACGGTTCTGAGATGTGATCCACTCTTTTACTTATAATTAACACGACGCTACAACAAAAAAAGACGTTCCTGATTTTCAGTCCAGAATCTTTGAGTCTGTTTCTTATCGACGCACAATGCATTCGTTTTTTGTCTAATAGCTTGAAAATACAGCTTTCAAGCTTTCAAATAGCTTTCAAAAAATTTAAGTTTTTTATTCAAATATTAGCAATGGAAACTCTCAAAAAGTTTGTTTTGGTTCAAAGACTAAATTTTCTTAGGGTTTTGGCGTTTTTCTGAACAATATTTTTAAGCTATTTCAATATACATCTCAATCTTTTGAAACTAACGCACTAGCAAATGAAAGTAAAATATAATCTCCACTTAACTGTTAGGATCAATATGAATACAAACATGTAAAATATTATGCCTATTTGGTAAAGTGATCTCCATACAATAATTTTTTAAAAGTAAAAACTAGTTTTGCGAAGGAGATTTTTTAAGGCTTACTTACAATTCCAAGGCTTCTTATTATGAGCTTCAACCGAAACAAGGATACTAATCAAGAAGATGGATACTATGCATGACACAAACTAGCCACATAACTAAGTGTCAATACTTGTCACTACCAAATATGGTGCAAATGAACTGATATGCCACCAACCAGCGTCATATAATTTCCAATGCTCAACTAAATAAATTGTCCCAACACTGTCTAAATCTTTCAAACATATCTTTAGTATCTACCTTGTTTTCTTCACAAAAACTACAAAATACAAACTACCTTGATTTTAAAACACTTTGCGAACAAATACTATTAATTTTCACATCAATTTAGCTTTTCATGCAAGGAATCACCTTGTGAAACTAAATACAAAAACGTAATAAATTAGTAATGAATAAAATATCAAAAAATCGTCAAATGTCAATAAAATGAAATGAACATCTCCTTAAAAGCCTCTAGTAATTGCTCAAACTATAAAATCAACCAATTTGTTTATGACATACAAATTTTACTAAATATTTTATCATAGGAGACGCATAATATTCCTATTTGGTAAAAAGTCATTCACTAAGAATACGCAGGAGAGAAGTTTTTAGTGCAAATGTAAAAAATTGAAATTACGTAGTAAATGCAAATTTAAAAAGTAAAATTTTAATAAGAACTTACCTCCAGTTTCAGGGCAATGAAAATTTGGGTCAAGTCCTTTGGCGCACATTTTGGTAATTTTTTCGCAGTGTCCGGAAGAGACATAGTCAAGGAATCTTCGGAGATTTGACTTGGTGTGAAGCTGCTTCAATTGTTTCTCGTCCAAATTGAGTCCTTTGTACAATCTTCTTTTGTATCGTAACTAGATACAACATAAATTGTATTAATTTTTGACACAACAACTATTATCATACTTTAAGAATAAGAATAACATATTTGGCATCCATACTTTCATGCATCAAAACTATACTAACCATGGCTTAAATACACACCGTTTTCGCAAAACTTTAAAAAGTAAGGGAATTATGCCGAGAAGAGGGGATACAGTAGTTTCATTCAATATGAAAATTGTACCTTTAGTAAAATATCTTAACCTATGTTTGTCATTTTAAATTCGCTCGTTTTGTAAGCGAATAGAAGCTAGTTAGAACAAATAAAAATAAAAAAGGAGCCATTTTAATGTAAAAATTCTATAAGAAGTCTTACTTTCGTTTGCCCTTTGCCCTATCATCCTGTAATTTTATGATACGAAGTGCAATTTCCATTTATTCAAATTTATTTCATGACATTATTGCACACAGTTTACTTACATTAAGCTAAATTCACCTATTCACACAAAGGTCGTACTACACACAAGTGTATTTACCTTAAATAAAAAAATCCAATCCACTTTTGTGAAAATCTCATTAGGAACCACTCCCGTCTCCTAAGAACTAAATTGACTTTCTGTCTTAAATTGAAATAATAAAAACTGAAGACAAGGAACTAAAGCGAAGGAAGTAGAGGAAAGGGCGAATAAAAGTTTGGCTCTCTGTCAAGGAGCAAAAATGGTCGTAGCATTTAAGTAAGTAATCCAATCAGACAAGCCATTTTGCACCCAAATGTCATCATGATCTTCTAGACAAACGAATTAAATGAATTGCTCTCGAAAAGGGACTTTTTAGGAATATAATATATAATAAAGGGAAACAGCTTCCTTTATGAAATAGTCTTCTTTGAATTTTATCTCTGAATAGTGAGAATGGCAAAAGCAATTTAATGAATATCTCAAATCGCGTTTGGCTCACTCATTTCTTTGTATGACGTGAAACATGAGATAGCCAAAATCTAGCCTAATGCATTTTCCTGGTTTTTAACTTGATTCGATATTTACTATACGTTGCAAATTAATGGATGATTTGAGTACATCATCAAAGAATATTTTTATGTTATTTTAGATGCAAAAAACTGAAAATTCAAAAATTCCCCACAAACATGAAAGTATTTTTTCAGAAACTGTCAAACAGGTACTCAGAATAAGCTTAAAATGTTTTGACATTCCACATTCATTTTTTTCTTAACTTTGCCAACAACAAGATACCGGACCTATAGGATGACTCGGGTGAGAAGAGTACGTTACGTAACTCTACGTGTTTTATAACTAACTGTTAATTTTAAATGTTTTTGTATTTATTTGCCAATTTATTTTTGCAAATGTGATGTCCTGTCCTTAGCTCATGATCATGTACTTACTGCCAAGAATTTCCTAATTGACTTAAGAATTTTTGCAACAAATTAGATTGTCAGGTACATAGAATTCTGTCTTTAACTACGGACAGAATGACAGAATGAATCTACGCGTAGATGACAAAGAAGTGGACTACCTTACTACCAATAAATAAATAAGCATGTATGACATGCATTCTTTTAAAAATGACATTGGAGTCGAGATTCCGTTAAAAATTTTAAGAATTCCGCAAAGCAATTTATAAACAAGGTTTGTCTAAATCTGAACTAACGGTGGAAGGAACTTTTGCAAATTTAAATAGGAGATGATTCTACGAACGCTGAAATTAAAGGTGCTGATATTTATATAGTTCTATGTCTATATTAGGTGAGTGTGAATGGTATGGTGGTGTTGAATTGGATGCACAAACATATTTGACACGTACACTAACCTCAAGATAGCCAACAGGGCCACTGAAGGGGTAGTCAGAGAGAGGTCTCTCCTCATCAAGAAATTTACCAGCCTTTCCATTGCAAGGAGGTGCAAATAGTCCATAGTTGAAACTTTCCTTAAGTTCCTGTAACAAAATCACACCAAAAAAGACATTTATTAATTAGCATTTCATTCTCTGCTGTTCTCAAAAGTTTGCACACAATTCTCACAGGCCGCTTTTGGCACAAACTTGCTTAATGAATACTGACTGACGGAATGCCAAATGACTTCTGGACAGGTCGCAGGCAGTGACATATATTCACATAGAACGGCACAACAGACACTTTAAAGGCTTGCCCACTAATCACGTATTTTTCATCTCCCCCATGTACCCACTTTACTACACACAATCACCCCAGTGCATGGGTTACTAAATTCGTCGGACTTGTACAAAACTCTGCAACGTGATTAATGTACGAATGCTAAAACAAACGATACAATTTTGCCAAAACCAGAGCAAAAAGTTAAAATTTAGGTGTGAAAGTACGGACACAAGATAATAAAGCCAACTAACAACAGCAGGCTGACCCATAATTTAGCGTTGTATTAATGTACAGCCCCAAGGTCGTTTGCTTTAATATTTCAAAATTTCAACGAGCAAGACACTCAAGCAATTCTCTTAAAAAATTATTATATCTCGTCTTTCCAAGTTGCGAGCTCAAGCCAAATTGTACCTACCAAAAAGCTTGTACTTTGCTTTCTTTAGTAGGAATTCAAACGTCACAGTTGTCATATCAATTTTCATCAGCTTTACAAATTCCCGATGCTACTTGAGTTTTAAATTGGATAGATGACTTAAACTTTAAAGCGAACTAATTTCCACATTATGCTCAGTTCATCATCCTATTTTGAGCTTTTTAAAGGGACTCGAAATCTTTTAAAGTAATGTCAGAATGTTTTGTTTTAATGAGTCCAAAACATCAGCTAAGCGCACCTTAAGGCCAAATCCATTTTACTCGTAAAAAAGTTTGCTTCTGTTTTATGTTTGCTACTTTCGTAAGAGAACTTCTACATTTTTTTCCCCAGTTAAAAATTCAACCATAATATTATTTCTATGAAACCCACTGATTTACAAACCTGAATAAAGTCGACCACACCAAATTTTATTCAAGAATAAAAATAATTTGTCATGAACTTTTCTCTTGGCTTTTCAGGCAAAATGGATAGACGAGGAAAAAGCCTATACTTCAACGCTATTGTGCATGAGTTTCTCTATAAGAACATGACATCGGCCACCGTGGGATTTTTTTCATGACATCTGTCTGTAAGCATTAGTTGACCATAGCATACAAACTCATCTTCACCCATACAGAATACTTCAACTATTTTAACCTAAATACAGTACAATAGAAAATTTCCGAAAGTAAATTATCAAAGTGTGGTTTACGTTAACTGTTGTATGCGTAAATAAAATAAATAAATAGTAACTTTTCTCATGCCTCTATGCCCCACAGGAACATTTCTTGACACCATTGCATTAGTAATCAAGTTTCAAATAATTCATTCTCTAAAAACGCTGGGTAATTTACATACAGAAATATGTGTATGCAAATTAATAACCATACTACTGGGATTATTCAGAAATCATGTGCGTGCAAAGAAATAAATAACTTTTGATTCTTTTTTATCGCTACCTGCTTTGAACTTACGTCCTTGAGTTGCAAATAATTTCTTTAAGCTCAGTCAGCCACTGCGCTGACTTTCGGGACATTAAACATAGCCGAATCGGCCATTTGAAAGCATGCCTGAACACATAATCACAAGCTAAAATCAGACTTACTTCTAAAATAAGGCTCACTTCACTATAACTATTCCAAGAAATCGAATATAAATAAAAATTCAATTGAAAATTTAAATGACATAAACAGAATATATGCAGTTTGAAATATGAGGATTGCAAGCGAAAAATAAATAAATAAATAAATTTTAAAACAAATATTTCACAATATGGAATATTCAAGGAAAATGTTACGATATACTTCAGCTGAAGATGCGCATAACTAGATTACCCTATGGGGTACTTGCAACAATACAACTTAACATTTTTTACTCAGCCCACTGGCGTTGCTGCTGCTGTTTCTAAGCTGAGAAATACAAAGATTTAAAGCGAAACATGAGAAAGAAATAATAGAAAGAAATGTGTAAAAACAAAAGCGTATGCAAATAAATGTAGAAGAATGCTTCTTTATTTGCAAACCTTTTGATGAGTATGCAGATGTAGTCTTTAAAAAACAATAAAATTTTGCTCGAAAGGAAAACAAGTCGCTCTGTCTATGTCTGTCTGTTATCTATTGTGTGTTTCATCATCTTCCATCTCAATTTCACTTATTTTCTTTCTCTCTCGTTTCTATCCATTTCCAACATTTTACACATTCACATCGGGTAGCCATAACCAACAACAAAAACTTTTCTGCTCCACTTCGAAATACGATACTCTCTCTCGTCATGTTCATGTCCATGACCAATTTAACTCCAGACATACTTCTTTCGTTCCTCTACTCCAGATGCTATACCAGACCAAAGGGATTTGCTCTAGAGTTGACCATAAGGATTTAAATAGAACCCCTCCCAAGTGAAGTTATTTCATAAAGTCAAAGTAATAGTGTGAGACCCACGGTAATTTTGAAGCATTGAAATGCTTATGATGCGACACAAACTTTTCTTTAGCAAAAGGGTACTACCGATATATTTACGGCACTTCAAGAATTCATGGAGTTCAATTTAAAAACAGCAATTTTATGCTAATAACAGATACCTGCTGCATGTTCAAAAGGCAGAAAACGATACTGCTAAAATATAACACTGCGAAAAGTTAAAAATATAGTAACAGTATACGAGTACATCCTAATTAATTCTGTTAAATGTTTTTTGATACAGGCAATATACAATTCACAGGATGCAATCATTTGCTTGAATTTCCAATAACATCACAAGTCTGAAGCCTTGAGGAAAAGCGATTAAAAAGCACTAAAGTAGCATATGACAGCTGAGCTTTTGAAGCGTATGAATGGATGACACAATTTCGTCACATAATGTACACAAACATGATCTACATAATATTTTGAACGATCATTTTAATGACTCCCTACGCTTGTGCCGTGTGCTTGTTCTAATTGTAAATGAACAAACCTTCCTCCTTTTATTTTAATGGTTATGCATAAGCAGCCTTTTGGCCTACTGCACAGAACAATTAAGAGGAACATTTTATTTCATTTTTATGTTCACAACTTGTATTAGGTTGTAACAATTTAAATTTTACTAACGAGACCTTATGCTCTTATGTCTAAAATAAATCTCTCCCATAATGCCCACCAGATGTAAACGACTTCAGAAACTATTAGAACTTGAAACAAGGACATTTCTAAGCGTAAGTATATATATTTTGATACAGTAGGGTCTTTTTATAAGCAACTTTTAGTGTCCTTTATATGATTCAACTTACAACGTTAATTAATACCTTGCCTTATTGCTTCAAAAGTTTATAAAATGTAAGCATAGAGTAGAGTTAAATATGATCTACACAAAAAAAAGTTCAACCCTGTTTCCAAACGTTGTAAGAAACTCATGGGTTTGAGTAAAATATGTTGTTGTAAAGTAACTAAAAGTCATTTACTTTTTAACCAGGTTCAATTGCCACTATCAATACAACTGCCAAGAAGGTATAACAAAACTCTTTTTAAAAAAATAAAGTCCACACCTTTTTAAAATTTAAGCAAACATTAAAAATAAACTGCTAGAAATTAAATGCAGATAGATTTTTAAAGGCTAATATTATTTGAATTAATGATAATAGGTAACAACCTCGTCATACTTTTGGTAGAAAGACACGATTTTACAAGCCGATCCCAAATCCACATGCAAAATACGAGATGCATTTTCCATGGTTCAATAACATTTTAGTTGGTTTTTTAAAGAACGTAATCGGGTTCGCAACTAGCGTTTTAAATTTGGACAAGAAAATTTATCAGCACGAAGAAAAGCCGTGAAATATTCTAAGGATGTGCTTTATCATTTCTGGAGTTGACCTTTAAGGACCAAGTCCCGTTTCACCGAGGTAGTATGTTCAGACTACTACTGCAGTTGCAAAATGTCCCAATACTTTCAAAATCAAGTACATGATTTCTAAATAAGCTCTTCTTTCTGAACAGCTTAGATTGCTGATACAACTGCCAGCCATGTGTGTTTCTCATGCATGTAATATTATTATTATTATGCATCGTTAATTATATTGTTACTTATATCGATATTCCATAAATGCATAAATCACCAAACAAAAAAATGCATACATGCATGTAGTAAAACACCATTATCTCTTGCAAAAGATATGATTATGGAGCAGACAAAAAAAAACAGCAAAATAAGTGCACTTGTTTTCTTTCAATGTCAAGTCAGCTTGTTTAGTAAATTTACATTTTATCCAAATAAAGTCTTAAAAACATATTTTGTTGTTATTTAACAATTTTTTACCATTTTAAAAATCAAATGTCATAAACCGAATACGCAAACATGCCAAAAAATATTAATACAGACTCGTTAAGGATTCCAAGTGCCTTCAACTATCTTGGCTTATTAACTATAAAAAATACAACATACATCATGCTTGTTTTTAGTATGATCTTTTCTTCAAATTAAAATAATCATTACGGAATGTAATGACTATAGGAATTATACTTGAATTTTAATACAATCAAATACCACCTCTATTAAAATTTCTGAATACAATTTGGCTACCTTCTGACTGATAAAAAGTGCGTTATTTCATTTCCAACGTCAATAAAATTAGATGGCAAATATAATGGACTTAAGTGAATCTAATTAGACTCTTGAAACTTCAGATCAATGACCGAGTTCATGGTCGTTTGGTAGTATCTGAATTTAAGCATTTGTCTTTAACATTAATCTTCTGTACGAAATTAAAATTCCTAGATTTCTCGGAAACAAGACAATCTATTTGCGAAACAAGGAATAGGAACGATGAATAAAACAAGACAAAAAGTAAAAATGTGACAAAAGCGAAAGCGTAAATAAAAGATTTTAGCACGGTAAAACACCACCACTATCATTCAGGACAATAAATTCCGCACACCTAAATGTTTAACCTTAACCACAACAAATTAACTTGCAAATATACAAGTATTTTAAGTCCATTAAATTTCAATTTCAATTCATTGTTAAAAACCAACAAAATAAAATTGAAACTCAATTAATTACACGATAAAGTAATTTGGTTTTAGTGAACGACATAATTAATAATGTACTCAACATGAATCACATCTCATACAGTAAAATAAACATATATGTAGATTTTTTGATATTACGCAAAAGAATCTCATAATATTAGCTACATTTTCGAAAAGCAACAAACTTTTGCATGTATGAAACTAACCCTGAAAAACCACAATTTAAATCACAGATATTTAAAATGAATTACAACTAACGGGCCATATAACCCACTGTACTTATATAACTTGTATTATGTCTAAATAGGAAAGCAAAATACATTTAGCATGTTTTGCAACTTTTACACCTCGTTCACTCTGCTGCGAACAACTTGTTACCTGATCAACACATATAAACAGACAAGAAAAACCCACGCAACCAAAAATGAACAATATTCTTCAATTAATACAATCAATCTTTATTTATCTCTTCACTACAAATTCCTTCCTGTTCACCAAATAAACCTCACCTCATCTTAAGAGTATAAAAACTAGGTAACTTTAATACCGTCAGGTCATAAGCTTTATGTGCTCACCAAACAAATAAAATACTAAGGAAAACTTGATAAAACTATACAAAGCTATCTGTTTTCTAAGTTCCACAGCTAAAATGTCGTCATCGAAATCTTAATCAGAATTTTTAACCATGTTTAGTCTCATTTTCATCTTTTTCGTACTAAATTTTTGATTTGAAAAATTTCTAAATCGCAAGATGATCAAAAAATAGTTAATACAAGCAATTGTTGTACCTAAGAATTTACTGGGAACTAAATAAAAATCAACATTTTCTGAATAAACGAGCACTGATACCATTGGCATTCACATTACGTGTGACCATGTAGACGGTAGATCTGTTATGTCTAGGAACAAAAACTTACACGCGACTGTTGACATAATTCATTGGCCTCTAAGAATCAATCCACTTAAGGGAGAAAACATAGATCGATTCACGATGCTCAACCCATACCACCAATACAATCTAATGCAATTTATATCCTTCGAATAATTGATTACCTCCAAAAAAATCCGACAGGCATTGTACAGTCTCTGATTAATACTCATCTTCAGAATGCTAATACCTTACGAAGAGGTTAATAAAACCGTTTCCTCACATTCCCTAAGCGAAGTTAATATAATCATCACAAATTAAATGACGCGACTCACATTACTAAGATAAATGTCCTTCGGGTACTTAACTTACAAACTAGTCATCATCATCAATCCGCTACATTATTACAACTATTTAAAACAACTTTCTGGAATCCCTTTAAGTAGTACGTGTTACAAAAACCTTATAACCTATATACATAACAACGAACTTAAAATAACGCCGAATAATGCAATTTACCATGGCTTCTTAAGTCAAGCAAATTTGCATTGAATTTCTCTCAGAGGAGACATTTAAGCAAAGGTGTCAATAGGCAACAACGAAGAACACTCCACCAAAGTTTCTTTTTAGCAAATCACATTTTCTTTTATAGGCTAATTCCATTAACTACATCAACATGGATAACTTATCTCAACAGGCTTAAAATTTCTTACTAAAAGAGGTCTGTCTCATTTCAAAATCAGACACTAATCCTACAACAGGAATATAGAATATACCTTCAGCATAGTAAAATTATTAGACTTTTTGATACAAAGAATACAAGCGATGTGCAAGCCACTGCTTTGAGTTTGCCATACTATGTTATCATGACAGTCCCACTGTCAAAAAAGGTGGACCAAGTGCCAAATATGTGTAAACTCAAACATCTTGATATAACGGATAAGTAATAAAAAAGCATTGGGTCAATAGGATCAAGTAGATAAAACTTTACCCCCCTTAAGTTATAACTATAAATAATGAAGTGATTAAAATTGTTCGTACTTTCAGATGAATCATTTAAATGCTCACGTGCCTCATTGAAGTGAGGAATTTAAGTGATATAATTTGACTAGTTCAATATTTTATAGATGTCAGAAATCAATAATATTGAAAATGGTGAGAATTGGGATGTGCTTTTTCACATACAATCGATATCAGTATCTGAAAACGAGCTAGATCAACATTTCATATGGAACACATCCATATACTAGATGAAATTTGATGCATATTTTGCATTCAATCACCAAACTCATCTACATAAAACTCAATAGCTAATAGCTTATCAACGAATTAACTCATTAAAATCTTATATTACCTCAAAATCATTATCTAGTTTCATCAGTTCATCACTAGTTTGTGAGTAGTGATAAACTTTTCAGCTAATCTTGAGTTCGAGATCAAGCAAGTGAAATGCAACCTTACGACCTCGACCCATTGTAATCCAATTAACGGCTTGTTATTTAGTTAAATAAAACTATAATCCCTTTAACTAGTCACTTCTACTACCAACGCTTATACAATGATGCTTAAACCGTAGCTATGTTCGTCTCTATCCCTTAATAAAACACAGACTCCGGTAATAAAAGGATTAATTACTGTTTGAGTGAGATTCGCTTCTTCCGTAAAGCAAGTAACTTTTGGATTGACAATAAACTCAAAGCAATAAAAATCACATAACATAACTCACCACCACCACCTACCATCAGTACTAGCTTCAACAAGTGAACAAATGCTCCATCACTATTAGTATTAAGATATCTATATCTTTGATCACTAGTGACTGTAGTGACCATAAACAGCAAGAAGGCAAAAGCATTTCAAACTTGAAGCAAGATACATTAACAATGAGAAATTGTCCGTAATGGTACATGATCTAATAATTTTTTAACAATTAAAATTTGATGATTCAATACGAAGAGTTTGCTCACAGACATTCTACGTGAATAACCAGCTATTACGCTTGAAACTTGAAAAACATTTCACCCTTTAAGATCTAAAGATAAATTACCTAACCTAAGGTGTCGACTTTTTTTTTGGTCAACAACTTTACCTCTTAATGGCAACAAACATAAGCAGTTATGAAGTTCCAGAGACTTAATAGTACCTTTGTTTCAATATCTCAGGCCAAACGACTGGTGGGGGCTGTCAAGTTAACCAAAACTGCATTGACAATACTTGAGATTCCCATCTATTCTAGCACAAATCATTATCATTAAACTGTTCAGTGCCACCTCACTACCAATCGAATAAAGCGTGAATGAGCCAAATGATTTGTGAGGAGTACTACAGTTATTGAAGTACCAATTTAAGTTCTATTTCGTTTTATATGTGAACTAGAACTTGAGAACTTGACTCTTCTATCGTAGTTATCCGAGTTTCCAAAGTCATAAAAGTGAGCAACTCAATAGCAGTCAAGGCGAAGGATGAAATTAATGAAGCCATAAAATCGTCTTTGCATAGCATCCACTCAACTTCACAGACAGCTTGAGACAACTATTTAATACCAACGCGACGACTAAACTACAAAACATATATACGATCAAATGCGGAAGCCGAAGCACACACAGTTCAAAGAATGATGGTTAATCCTTGTAAAAATCAAATGACAAAAGAGACCCTTTATAATTTATCAAAATTACATAATTAAAATTAAGTCCTCTCAGTATATCACATTTTCTTTCTTCTATCTATTAGTTTAGTATAGTTATTCTTGGAATGCAATAAGCCTTCAAAATCTGTGCGTTTTTCTAATTCCTAAGTATTTTAATGCCTATCAAAATTAAACAAAAACAGACTCCGGGTTTTTAACTTCAAACTCACTTAATTTTCAAGTCTTCTATTCATTCAGAAGCTTAATTTAAAATGTCAGTCCTATTGAAATGCCTCAGTGACTATTATAATTTCTGTAAATGGTAATGAGCGAAAAGGATAAAAAGGTTTAAAAAAAATAGCTTTTTGATTTCAAACAAATGATTCTATCTAATTTGCACGTATTTTAAATGTGTCACTTCTAATGATTTTGAAGGGTGAAAGAATTAACTACAAAATAAAAAAAAACCTAAAAATCAGTTATTAAGTTAGCTCTTCGTGTACTTTCAGACGTATCTATTCTTTACATATTCTTTGTCCCAAAATAATTGCTCCTACCATCGACCATTCCTAACGACTATAAAAGCAATAGGGAAAACCCGTCAAAACGAACAAACATTTTCTACATTCCATGCAGGATGAATTTTAGCATAATGATAACCGTTGCACAGCGTAAGTCAATAACTAACAAAAAATTCGAAAACTTTAGCCATCACATAAATAATAACAACACAATTTTAATTTTTTAGAATGAGAATCGCCTACGAGCAAATTAACTGTCTTTTCCCCACTAATCTTTCTCACTACCACGGACTACCGTAAATTATAAATACAAACTTATGCATTGTATTATCTGTACATCAAATTCCCACAAGAACACACCCTAATCAACCAGAAAGATGAGTGCGAATTTTTTTCATAGGGGTAAAAAGCGGAAGATCTGGCTTATACTCATCATTTTTTTTCCTTTCTCATAAAACCGCACATACACACTCACACACAAACAGACTAGACAAAGTTGATTAATCTGATGAACAATAAGAAAGGTGATGGTACATTTGGTGGTGAGAGACCAGTTTTATTTTTTTTCTTATTTATAAATACATTATTTTACAACTTAAGATTAGAGCACAGGAAAATACCTCTTACCCGTCAAATATCGAATATTAAAAGCAAGACCAGTAAGATTTAATAGTTACTTAGTTAGTACCGAACCAATATACTAAAAACAATATACTAAAAAATCTTTTTAGTATAACAGCTATAACAATAACCATGAAATAATCATCACCAAGCCCATGTACCAATGCATTCGACCAAATCTAGCTTAATAATAATAATATCAATCAAACAAGAAGAAGTGTTAATCAATGTTAAGGGAAGAAGGGAATAAATAAATGAGACAGGTTCGTGATTCAGGAAGTCCGTTTTATCCTGCCTGCCTTCTATTATATACCAATTCACGTTTCGCATAATTCTTTGGTCGACATCGCCAAGACAACTTTGGCATATGAGACTAGAGTAGTACACCGCAGCTATAAAATGTCAAAAGCTGGTTTGCTTTTCATATAACAAACCAATACTACAGTTTCGTTTCAACCCACTCTGAAGAGCTTATTCTCGAAGCAAAAAATATTCACAACTAACTAAACAGTAAAACAACACCCTCAGACAACTCGTTCGAGGGATAATGGATAATCAATCATTTTACTAAACAATCTTACACCAACTGCTACCACTACCACCATCAATTTTACAATACAGTATGAAGTATAAATCTGGAAAATATTCAGTTTCTAGCTGGACCTTGTAACCCACCACAGATCCTGACACCCAACATCCCCTAAACCCCAACGTACCTTATGCTCGGTTTTAGCAACTAAACTCACTCCAGGTTTTGCCTACGAGCAATGCGTGTTCGGAAATCGTGTTTCTGCTCCCTTCGACTCTCGCAAACTTTCATTTTCCTTCAAGTACAAAAAGTTTGGTCCGGAGTAGGTCCTTATCATGCATTTCAATGCAGAATTCACCATTAAATTGTCATAAAATGTACAAGCTCTCCTGAATTTCATTAAAACTTGTTTAAAAAAACTCTACAAAACACAAAGAATTAGACCTTTTCATGAAATTCGAACATGACAGAAAAACCCTTTTACGAGCATCCTTGCAAGTTACAAAATATCATAGATATTAAAAATATAAGAATATTTTAACGTGTTATCGGCTGTAAGAATCAGATTGAGCAAATAAATAAATAATGAGATTTACTTATTAGCGATCCATGTGATCAACTCTTTTCGAAAGAGCTGGCAGTTTTTTTTAGTACATAACATAGAACCTCAGCCATCCTCAAGAATAACCCTGTAGTATTGAAGACATGCTGATCAATGCTAGGTAATAGGGGTAATACTGGTGTGGTATCTGACACCGACTCTCGAGATATCCGACAAGAGAAAACAAACGGTTTTTTTAAATATTCAAAGGATTTTTCGTTATGTATAGGCACTGTACAACCTTAATACAATAAAAGGTAATTACATTATGATATTACACTTAAAGTTACAACGTTACAAGAACCGTCCGTAAGTTATGATTCGAAAAAACGTCTTCTCAACTTGCTACAAAAAACCTAGGATTCTTAACCAACAAGAATTCTTGGAGTTTTATCACGTCCCCCACACTGCTACAACACCCTTTGGAGTAATACACGAGAGCCATAATTTTGGCAAAAATTATTTATGTACAACACTTTCAGCCTTCCATTCAAGATCAATAGCTTGTCTTCCCCATCAGAAATAGTTAAAACGTAAGAGAAGAGACAAGCAGAGTAAGCTAATTTACAAGAAGTTAATCAGTTGCTACAAAGTACCGCATGCTTCCATGAACATTCCCAGAATTAGCAAAACACTCACAGTCATGCATCATTATAATCTCTACCAGCTTCTTAAGAGTTAATTCTCTCTTCAGTACATAAAAAAGCTCAAGCACAAAAATGTAAATAAAAAACGGGAATAATAATTAAAACTTTTAAAACATACCCCAAACCACTCCGTCACCTAAAGAACAGCATTTGCAAATTTTTGCGATGAACAAATGATCAAACAGATTATTTCCGTTAAAATGATGCAGATCCAAGAAAATCGCAACCAAACAGGGTGACAGAAAATCATCAATGAATAGAAAACAACAGAAAATAATAAATTAGCGTTAAGTTATTCGACAAGTTCAGGAAAATAATAATTAAAACACAAAAATAACAATAAATCAAAATCAAATTAATATCAAACAAGCAAATGATAACGCATTACGCAGTAATTGTGCATTCTATTATTACCTACAATTACGGCAGTTTGTGTTTTAAAATTAAAAGCCCATTTATACTAAAACACTACATCCTAGTCTTTTGATTTAAGATATGCGAATTAATAGTACAAACCCCAACAAAACGATGAAAAACATGTAAAAAAATAAGTTTGTACTTGAAATGCCGAGTCGCCTAAAAAACCAATTTTAGTTTCATGTACCTCATGTATTACAATTTGTAATTACACTACAAACTATACCAAACCAACGCAGCACGCGCATAACAGGGCATACCCATAAAAAGGTAGCATAGAATCACTAAACTATATTATTACCAAATTACCATACGCAAGAGACACAAGTCACTCCATTTTCTGCAGCATTAGCTAATTACGCCCAAAAAAGATAGAATAAATTTACAAAATTATCGTTGGGGTTTCTCAACTTCCATATCGCGATGATTAAAATAATAATAATAAAAAATTCAGTCATGACAATTGTGCAGCATTGGAGATCTGAAATAAGTTTCGTGTAGTAGTTGAAACATGGTCTTAAATATTTTCTAGCACACAATACTTTGTACTTATAGTTCTAGTTCTACTTTTCTTCTGCTATTTTTAATCTTGCGAAATTATTTTCCTAAAATAAGCCTAGAAATCAAAATCCTATTCCTGATTTTGCTTCTTCCTTGCTATAAAATATTTGAATACATTTGTGCAGTATGTAAGAAATAATGTAAAAATTTGCTTAAGAGTAAAAAACAAGGAACCAACGCCTTGATACTGAAAAACGATAAGCAATAGTTATCTTACATACTAATGACGACCCTCTGACCTCCCCAATTCGTTTCCCATATAATCAATGAAATCAACTTTATTCACAAACAATTGTGACATTCACATCACGCCCTTCAAAAATCAAACATCCTTTTTTTTCTTGTATACATTTTCTTTCTCGTTTAAACGGCGATTTCTAAATAAAACACAAACTCGATTGATTATTACTAGAAACACTAAAAAATGAAATGATTGCCAAACTCTAGGCACCCCTCGTAACACTTTTATGTCAAAATATTAAGCTATGAAAAAAATCTTCAATATTATTTAAAATCGCTAAGTAATCATAATAAATAATGCAACCTAATTTTACAGCGTTCAATCACAGCAGAACAAGAAACTCCAAAAGGATAAAAGTAGTCGGTATTCTAGGTATTAACTAAAATGTATGAAGTCAAAGAATTATCTCAAAATTTTTCCAATTTGTTTTTCTTCTTTCTCTTTTTAACTATTCTTAATTTAACTGAATCTAATATAATAAACTGAAACTCTATTTTAAAAAAACCTAAAATCAGTTTTTTCACCCTATCTCTCCTTGGCCGTCTTTCTTTCAGATCCCTGTGGTTGGTT
This sequence comes from Isotoma decorata, assembly GCA_034698605.1. Lineage (NCBI taxonomy): Eukaryota > Metazoa > Arthropoda > Collembola > Entomobryomorpha > Isotomidae > Isotoma > Isotoma decorata. Next base: position 25,111 of record JAQGBU010000426.1, read on the forward strand.
ATACCAATTTTAATAATTATGAACACAAGTGCTCGGGAATATCGGGAAATGTCAAATAAATCTGACATTGACGTTTGTTCCAACTTTTACCCTAGTTTGGGTTTTTGACTGCTGCTGTCTAGTAATTAAGAAATAAATTAGTATCATAAGGGTGCAAAAGTTTCATAAATGATTTCAATGCAATGATTTAATAAAAATTATAGTAATTACGTCCAATTCAAATCCAATTCATAACCAAGCAATAATATGACTATGAACATCACTATTACATACATATTACATCTACATGTGATGACAGTTGGTATTTTCTACAATTGTCTTCAGTGCATCTATACTACTTATCGAAAACGTATGTGTCGGTGAGTTTAAGTTGTTCACAGGTGTTGCGACTCTTTTTTTATGAGAAAAGGGTTTCCTAACCTAAATTATTAGGACAACCCTAAGGAAATGGCCCTAGAGTCTACAACTAAATAATTAGGGTCGCCATATCGGTTCGGTTCCGCAGTTAAGTCGGGAACTAATTGAAATAATAATAAATGCAACGGAAATTATGAATAACCAAAAAAAGATAAATTCTAATAAATAATCATTTTCAGCACTTTATTTATGAACTGAACTCGAGCTAACCTTTCGTACAATAACCTTGAATTAAATTGAACCATTATTCTTAAAACTAAAATCTTAACCTAAATTATGAATGAGCCTAACTATAAATTATTTTGGGGATCATCCACTCATTATGGCTACTTCGAGCTCTGCTCTGAAGCAACCTAATGAGGGTTAATTCTCCCATAACTAATAGTTTTTTACTCACTCAAGATGCTCCAAACACTTAAGCGTAGTCAGGTAAGGGTCCAAGCGTTGACTCAGGAACATGGTCTTCTAATCCAGGAGGAGTAGAAAAGCAAAGCTTTTCCAAGATACATACAGCTATAAATAATTCACGTAATTTATAAATAGGCTAATTCTTATTATTATTAGGCACTATTATTATCTTATTATTATTATAAAATAAATTAATAAGTTTTTACTTACCCCATTAAGGGCTGTATATAACTAACTTAACTATATTCAACTTAAGAAACAACATGTTTCTTAAGTTGCCCCCTAATATTTTTAGGAAACTTAAAATATTAATAAATAATAATATTTTAAAGAATAAATAAATTCAAGACCAAATTACCAACCAACTCGAGAATGACAAAATGCCTCCTTTATATAGGGGAGTTTTGAAGGTTGAAGGTAGTGCTGGTCGATCGGTCAACCACTAATTTACATTCTTTTAATCTTTAGAGATTATTATATGAATTGTCTCTTCAAGACAATTAGTTATAGACCCAAAGATAAAACATTTAGCAGACAGGCAGAATTACTTTAATCTGCTATTCTTACATAGATAATAATATATTATTCTTAAATTATTATTACTTAATTTACTTAAACGATAATGTCAGTGGGACTGGGCTATAATTGATTTATCCCTGATTTACATAAGAGTAAAGAACGACCAGAAAATAAGTTCTTTACACAGGTGGCATGTTTATATAAAAAAATGAAACTTTCTTAACCACCACCACAAAAGTGCCAAGACAGAAATTCTATCAGGCATTACTAGAATACACCTTCAGTTGGCTTCTGCCATATCTCAATAGAATACCAGAGATGAATTACAAAGTCAGTGGTTGATCATGATGATCAATGATCTCAGGTAACGAAATATAATAAAAGTCGTGATCATCCTTGCTGTCTTTACCGCCTCTCTAAGTCTTGGCTTACTATTACCCACCTATCTATTATAATAATAAAATTATTAGCCTTTATGCGAGATGCAACCGTTCATTCATTTCAAAATTTACCAATACACAATATGAACCTACGAAGGAGAAATACCAATCTTGGGAGTTCACCATTAAGAAATCTTTATTTATTTATTTTAATATTTTAAACATGTGCTGAAGATAATTTATCAACGTATGCAACTCCTAAGCTATGCATGCCCACTACTACTTCAAAAAAATTGTGATTCCTTTAAATTTAAGAATGGACTTTTAAACATTTCAAAAATTTAACGGTTTTAACAACTTATTGTAAGTTCTTATTATTCACTAAAAAGCCAAAAGGTTAATGATTTCCGTTTAAAAAAAATCAACCATGCTTGTGAATTTAAGCCTAGTATAAGTACAGGCAGCGTATTTTGCTACCAGACGCTACATGCCGTTTATTAATATTTTTCTGAAAAGTGTTTAATGTTACATGGTACAGAGTCACGAATTAGCAATTATAATTATTATCACTGCAACGCTACTTACAAACTAATTGTAAGTTTTGCTTACAATTTACAAATAAATATAAAATATGAAGCCTAGTCCCGTATTACGGGGATTGTGCTCAGGTTACAAATCAGTGGTTTTCAGTATGGTATATATGGAAAAATTATAATATTCCTTAATAATGAATGAAAATGTATTTTATTATTATGCAATGCCTTCTTTCGACTGTCTCAACCACGGGACGGGAACGGAGGAGCATGTAATTGTAGAAGTTATAATAATAATAATAATATCACCAGCGTATTAGATACTAAGCCAGTATAATATAACATACTACAAAAATATTACGGATAAGAACTTATGGTAATTTTTTAAATGCAAATTTAATATTTTTTGAAAAAGTGTATAAACATATGAACTATTAAAGTATTGCAAAAGTTGAATCCGAACAGCCTGTATAAAATTTCTGATTCGCTTACAAGCCATTTTACTAAATAATTATAAATGTCTTACTGATATGTTGAAAAAGAAAATGTTAAAGTAGAGCGTCTACCGAGTCACCAAGTCCATTATTAAAAACGTATGCGTTCTAGCCCCTAGTAATAATAAATATTTAGACGAAAATTAAAGAATAGGACAATGTATTCAAGGAGTAATGGCCCATATTTCAGAACATAATTGCAACAATGCCATTTCTCACTGAGAGCTAACAATGGGGCTCCTAAAGAATATAAATACGTATGTACTTATGCACCCTTACTTTTAGTTCGTAGTTTGTAACAATATAATATCATGATAACAATAATCATCTTATATGACGAGATTGCATTATTATTATTATCATTACTTAGTGAAACTTATATACTATTACTATTATTATAATTTATTGTTAAGAATATTATGAGTACGCGTCTTGATAGAAAGAGTGCTTATTATTTTGTCCCTGAATTGAATATTTGCTCTTTGGTTGAACGGCGTACAAAAGAAATAGCAGAAGAATCCGTGTGTGCATATATAATAGGAAAAAGAAAAAGGACCACATTTTTCTTCATTTTGAATATCTGAATGAATACCTAAAACAACTTATTAGAATCATAATAATTTACAAAATACCTAACAATAAAAAACCATCTTTAGCACAAATTTCGTGTCAGGTCTTTTTCCTGTGATTGCTTACCCCTTGCGTCCTTTTTAAATATGACAAATGAGACGAAATAAAGTAGAGATGATGTGATACGAGTTATAGTTCTAATTATTAAATAAATGTACTTTACATGGAAAATTTGGAGTCGAGTAATTATGATTTTGGCTTATTTACAAGAGAAAAATATACTACGTAGTTTCTAAATGTTTCTTAAAGTTAGAGTGTAATTGCTGTCATAGATAAACTGAGCTAAAGTGACTCATCAAAGCTTGCAGGGGGCCAGCCAGCAGGACAAAGTTTTTAAGAACTAACGGAATATTACTATCATAATCATTGTGGAATAATAATATATTCTGAATATGCTGTTACTGGCAAACTTACACATTTATGATGAAAGTATATCTTAATCTACTATCTACTCAGAGACCGGTTTCTGATTTTATATAAAACCATGTTTCATTCTACCCGAATCTGAATCTACTGTACTGACTGTACTCCATGTGCAATATCAATGTCATGATAAAAAGTTCATAAAATTTATCTTGAGTCGAATGCAGTCTCAAACACCTGATTTTTAATCTAGGATTAAATTCCTGTCCATATGATCAGACTTGGAATCATCCTCATTATTCATTTATCTATCACTAACAACCCCTGTCTAACTTTTCTAATAGAAAAAGTTACATAAGTATTTGTCTTCGGAATCGGAAAATAACAACAACTGACTAAAGGGGACATGAAATATCCGAAGATTGGATAGTATTTCTTTTAATTTTACCCGTATGGTCTTTTTACGTGATTTCTTACAATAGATACCATTCCAAAATACAGAAGTATAACAGACTGGCATATAACGGGAGATTACATAGGTTTACTACAACTCCAGATTGATTGCTTAATTATGAAGAGCATTACGCCAGAAATAATTGAGTCTTGGGCATACTTGGCTGTTCAGGGATCGGCGTATATTGGTATTCGAAAAATTTCGAATCGAATCCGAATCGAACCCGAAT
>JAQGBU010000427.1:0-29501 GCA_034698605.1 Isotoma decorata
CTGTGATTTTTTTTTGTTTTTGCCAAAACGGTAAAATCATTTTGCCAAAACGACTGTTGCCAATTTGCCCCCGATTCCAGTACAGTACTGGTTTTGAGCACTAGCCACTTGGGTAATGCTTTTCCTCGAAGGAATTTTATGTGGTAATTTTTGTAAATCAGCAAAGATTACCTAGCTCTTAGAAGATGGTTGTCGAACACAAGAACGACGGGAGATGTAAGAGTAAGAGTTAAGAATTTTCAGGGAACCAAGAGAAACTAAACTCCTTAAGAAGCCAGAGTAAGAGACAGAAACTAAATTTTCTTAGTATTATAAACGGTATCCAGTGTTACCAGGTAGGTTGACTTGATTACTGATTAGCTCAATTGCAAAGCCTAGAGCAATCTCAAGTCATCTTAATAAATATGAGAGGAAATATACGAAGACCTTACTTGTTTCAAACTTTGGGACTCAAGGAAAACCGAGCTGGACATTCTATGTTGCAAAGGGATGATTACATATAGTATCCATAGAAAACTAGGGGTCGGAAGATACACCTAGAAGAAAGCCACATGCTTACTTGAGGTCATTTAAATTTAATTGAAGTGGGTAGCAGAAGATGTTGTTGCGAAAGATTTGTCTTGGGTCATCCATGGATTTGGGATTGAGATTGATGCACAAGATACATTTAAATTATTTACTAAAATGGTTCACAATATGAAGAACATTACCTATAAATATTTTACAAACTAAACAACCGATTAATTTAATAGACAATAGCCATGTGCTCCTTGTCTCATCATCACTATAAATTGTTCATGTTTCAAATTCAAAATCATGGAGACTAGAAGCACCCTGCATCTTATTCTGCGTAGTCCCTTGGTTAAATTTAAACTCACAATCAGGGATACTATGGTCCTTAAGATTTACCCTGCTTGTATATTCTACCCCAAGGTATAAATGTTGCTCATTCTATACTTAGGCTGTTTGTTTCTCAGATGGGATAATATATTAAAAGTTGTGAGTTCAGCCAGCTGAACTTGCACACTTTCACTTTCTTTAGTTGAATTGTCGGTGCAGAGATAATACATAGTTGATAGGATATAGGATAGGAATGGGAAAGTTGAGACTATACAAACCAAAGCAACTACTGAAGATGAGAGAATGAAAGGGTTCTTCTATTCTTCGACTCGGTCTTATCTAGAAGTAAAGGAAGGGAGTAGATCTACATCGAGATCCACCACTACTAGTACCAACCAACTACTAGTGACTACGAACTATACCCCCATTACTGTCTTGAATCCCATACCACCACCAACCAAGCAAGGAACCACGAGGATTCTAAGAATACCCAAATCTTTTCATCTCTCAAGCAGTTTTGTCCAACTGATATGGAAACTGCAGGCTGATATTCTTTCCCTCTTCTGCCTCCGTCTCTCTTTCGGTTGCACTCACTTCCTTTTCTCTGTACAAATTCTGCACTGGGTACAGTAGAGAAAGTAGAAATCTACTCTTTTAGTGTTAGGTTATTCTGACTGAGGAAAAAGAAAGCAAACGTAGAAAACTTACTTTGCTTGATACATGCAGGAAGAAGAATCACCAGTAGTAGTTCCAACCAACTCAAAACTACAACCACTATCATCACTAACTTTCAACCCTTTACCGAGTTTTGCGATAAGAAAGCCTTATCTCGGTAAAACATTTTCATTTCTATTTTCATTTCATTTACTGCTTTTTATATTACTGGTCCGAATGCCATCGCTATTGCACTCAATTTCTGTCTGGCATTCTGAAAACACTACTAAATTACTAGTGGCTATGCTGTCAAACAAATTATACAAACTTTAAGATTCAGTACTGCTTGGCAGTGGACAATACTTGTGGAAGTTAGAAATAGGAATTATTTTAAATTTCATGAACCTAAGCTTTTTATACAGGCTTTAAAATTAAATAACCTACTGGATTTGTTTAGTAATCCAAGGACCGTACCAACAACACCATAGGGTGTGTCATACTTTACAGTTTTAAAATCTTTTTTGTATGAAAACACTTCTTTTCCTGGTTGATATATATTGTACTTTTAGTACACATTTGACATCATTTCTCGTATTATTTGTTCCTTGCAAGAAGTAATCTACCGATGGAATTAAAATAAAAGTAAAACAAGCAATGAGATTTCGCAAGACTCAACAACATTATTTGGTAAATAAATAAGCATTGGTTGCAATGTTGAAAAGTAAGCGTGTATGTAACATCAAATTGCACTGAACGGATACAAGTTGATATGAAGAGCGGAAATCTAAAACGTACACTCTTTATTTTTCTGAAACTTTGAAAGCTTTGAAATGTCGAAGAAAAAAACTCCATGATGCATCTCTGAGTAAATGCATTCTGTTCTTTTGAAGTGAAAGAACCAATGTCATTTCCCCTTTTCCATTCTCGAAGATCATTTTGTTCCCCTACCCATTCGTCATTTTTGGTAAAGTTGAACGTTCTTTTAGTTACCTTGCAAGTATGAGTGTCTGGGCTTAAAGTAATGAAAAGGATTTCTAAAAATCAAAATAAGAAATATAAAACTCTAAAATAAAACTCCAATGAATTGATGTCATCAATTAAATCGTTAAAAACAACAATAAAAATCGTCTCCTAGTCAGTCTTATATTGGATGAAAAAGTATAACTAACTAATAACATTTAAGAATATATTTGTCATTTTCAAATTTTTAAGAGCAACTAGTTCATTACAACTTTTATCTTAGTATTTATTCGAAGGTAAATAAATGTCATCCTGTTTCACAGTATTTGCGTGTATTTCAATCTAATCTTGGTAATCATCCAGGAGTGTTAGCACAGCTCATGGAAAATTTATAAGCTAATATTGACAAAAGTCCTTGAGTCCTCTAAGCATACAATACTAGCTTAAACCCGAGTAGTTCATGTAGTATTAATAAATTAACAGGTGCACATGCATAAATAGTTAATTCTAGACAAAGGTTTCAGCGATTTAAAAGGAATCAATAAATAAGTGTACAATAAGTATTGCTGAATGTTCACTTAAAAATTTAGAGGAAAGGATATTCCATATTATCTATTCCAATCATAAGCCACTGTGTGGCATGTGATGAAGCATGAAACTTAAATCCTCCCTACAAACCCTTAAAGATCCTTACTTAGCCATAATTTGAAATTAATATCTTTGCATTCATCCATACAAAAGGCTTAAGGCAACGTTACAATAAAATAAGGAATTAACTGCGAGGAAAGATTTCTCTTGCAACTTCCTATTACACATTACATTACACTTATCTTCAGCCTTATTTAGGTAAATCCCAAGAGAGGGATAGATAACCAGCCTTAATGAGATCAGATTTGTATTGAGCAAAGCATGTATCTGTTCTATCTGTTGTATTTGGTTGATTGACTTCTTTAGCCTTCATCTTAATACATATACGTTTAAAAAGATAAGAGCTTTAGCTTTATTACCTTTACACCAAGACATATTTTCAGAGCCTTATAATAGAACCAACTAAACCTTATGGTATGGTGATCAAACGTAGGTATCATTTCATTTAGATGGAGGAGAAAGTAGTGCTATTATACTCATGCAGAAATGAGTTCTAATCAAAAGTCCATATCGGTGATAGCCACAGGGGGAATGAATGAATGGGAAGAATAAAATCAAATGGAGAAGGCATTAGTGCAATGTAACTCGGATCTGAATGAATTGCTCAGGGATCGGATGGGAAAGCTTATCTGTCTGTCTAGAGTGTCTAACCTGAGTGAACTAACTCACTTTTCCTTCTCTCTTCTTATCCACTTCAATACATAGGTCCTATACAGTATGCAACTCTTTGTTAACTAATGTACACATCACTTCCAACCTATTCTTCAAATCTTTGTAATATAACTTGTGTGCACAGTAACGTCAGAACACATTCACAAAATCAGTGTGTTCTCTTCAAGAAAAGGAAGAAGCAACGAACTTGGACAAAGTAATAGTAAATCCAGTAGAGAACTAACAACAAATACAGGCACAGGGATTTCCAACATTCCAACCCTATTCCAAGTTGCTATTGTGTACCTACATTTAATGATAGAATTGGCAAGGGACATCATAATACCAAAATACTCAAACTCAACCCGATTCTTAAGCTTGAAATCACATTGTTCATGTGTAATACATCCTCCTCAGTATATATATATATATATATATATATGTACTCTAGATGCATTTCACAATGCTTTCACTCATGGGAATTCACATGCATCCGCTTTCACCAACATAAGTACAATTGCACAATGCGTAGAGTCCTTGAACCGTCCATCACTACTTACCTAAACTAGAAGTACCTAGTAGGAACTGATTGCAAGAGAATGATTTTTAAGATTCCAAGTAAAGTCCAAGAGATGAGGAAACAAAATAAATCACCAAGGACAGACTGAGTAGTAATGAGAAGTAGCAGTAGCAGCAAATGTGTACTCCATCCGTCCAAGTGAGGAGGGAAAGCAGACACTTGACGAAGAGGCTTGGGATTCTAATTACTCAACGAGAGCATTAAGAGCCTACAAAGAGCAGACTGGGGTCTGAATCCAGAGATCGTTCAGTCTGTGCATTGCAAATTGTAATATCTGTAGTGATGATGATCTGTGGTGTTTGGCCAGGGGTAGTGGATTTTGGTGTGTTGTGGTTTCGCATTTGATTACATGGTCACTCACCCCAAGCAAAACTCAGGGCAGGCACAATAATATGTCAAGAGATATTCAGTTGAATTGCTATGACCAAAAAGAAGCAAAGAATATATTTGTATTATTACTAGATATTATTAGGAATGTCAAATTGTTCCACGAAGATAGGACCAAACACTGAAGAGTGGTAAGTAAAGATTGAATGTACTTATTTACACTTAAGATCCTCCTTTGGACAAGACACGAATGATTACCAAGTGATTTGAAGTGGCAAGAAGACTCATTAGACTCAGACCAGGACAAATAGAAAGTAGAAAGACATACGAGAGGAGAGAGGAACAAGAACAGAAATACCATCAAGCTGGATGAACATTAACGATGAATAATGAAATTAGACAAAACTGCAGGGACAGAGAACAAGGGTGAAGGGGAGAGGATTCTGAGAGTACAATTAACAGTACCTACTACATTTGCTTCCTATTTCGTATCTTACCTAACCTTATACACTTATTTGTTGATGGACACTGAAAGCTTTGAAGCATACTTGTCTACAATTTTTACCAGGGTGGTGGTGGTAGTTCTACATCTAGTTAAGTTAAAAGATTCTACTAGTGAATACATGGGGATACTATGCAGTGGGGATTATTATAATAGAGGAAATGAAAAAAGAGGGGAAAACGTAGGGAAAAGAAAAGCAGAAGCAATTACAAAGAGACAAGGACCATTTGCACCTTCAGTTTGGATCAATAGCGATGACAAAATGTCAGCCGATATTTCTATTGCAATGGGGGAAAGATGGGGAAAGTCTCAAAAGCTAAATACGAGAAACTGTGAAATGAAAAAAAAATTGAAAGAATCTCAATTTCTATACGTTACTCAACTGTAGGTGCAATAAATACATACATGCTGCTAACTGCAACACCTCATGCAACAAAAGAGATTAGAATGCATCTCGAACCATGCAAAGTAGGTAGGTGTATTTGCTCACTGGTTACAGCAAACCTACTTCAATGATATGGCACTAAAGGATTACCGAAAGCAGGAAGAAAGTCATATCTACGGAGATATCATGCTTTCTCCTTTATTCGTATTACAATTCACCCATGAGATGGTTATACTATAGTGTTGAGTGAGAATTTTATTCCAGTTATGGGAAAAGGGATTGCTTTCATAAATGCCCAGTCACCATTCACGACCAGAAAGTACGTAGGTGGTACAGAGCTTACGTAGGTGGAGGATCCTTTCCAGGATGGATAGTAAAAAGGATGGAAATAGAAATAGTAGAGAAGAACAACAAGGGACATTTGAGCTCTGAATGATGAGATGGCAAAGGTTAGGGGAGAGTGGCATTAGGTGAGGCACAAAACACAACAAACAATACATATAGATTGGAAAATCCCAATTCAATCCCATTTCCTGAAATGGATACGTTACACGACACATTCATGTCTTGTAGAAGTGCCTACTACTCCTAGTATAGTAGCAGTTTTGGAAGTATCTGGAAACTATAAGAGGTTTTACTTCGCCACTCTTGCCACCATCAACTATTACTAGATCGAATCCAAGAGGGAACCCTTTCCTCCTGAATAGTTGTAAGGTACACACACTAGCCTATAGGTTAACACTGTGCTACTGTACAACCTACGCTGTAAAGTGTAAAGTACATCTGCCCCACAACAAGCACATGTATATTTCTGGAGTTTTCTTTTTATCTGTTTTCTCTTATGTTGTCTACCTAATAAATGTACACAAGAAGCCAATGCCTATCTAGGTACGCAATAATAAAAATTGGAAATAAAAGGAGAAAACAATCCGAGAACGTGCTGGGCATATTTTTTCATACGAGTTAAACTCTCAAATGGTAAGTAGGAGCTCCTGGGAAAAAGAATCCGGGTAGAAAATGAAGAGACATTCGATAACGATGAGAATGAACACATTGAATTTTGAATGCTGTTCTTTATTTTATCCCTTTTCACACACGTATCTTGTGTGTTTTCAGGTTATTATATGAGAGAAAGGTGAAGAAATATATATTTGTACTTCATTTCTTAGATAACCCCCCTCCCCCCAATTTGATGCTTGTTACCGTTGTTACTACTAGACTTGGTTCTTCTAATGCCTTCATCTTCTCTATTTGTTTCGGTGCTAAAGTGTCACTTCTTCCATCAACAGCACTACCAGCTACTGCGTGTGGTTCAGTTTGTTCTGACGGTTTGATAGTAGATTTTAAGTTTACATAAGTCAGAATAGAAGTAAGAGTCACTGTACACCAAGTAAGTATAAGTTTACTATACAACAAAAATGGGGGTAGGAAATCCTAAGAATAGTCTATCCGGATTTCGGTTGTTTTGGTCAAAGTTCTTTCTCAGTTGGTATACAAAAGCATGTAAAGAAGATGTGCGTGTGTCGACTATAGTCAGTGTTTATCTTGCTTATCTCTTAGAATGACTGACTACTAGTAGCTGATGCCTGTGAGTGAAAGCACTTTTTCGAATGAGAATTGCCACGAAGACCAAACAGATTTCCCAAGAGAATCCATAATATTCTGAGCTACGTGTTTGGTCATTCTGTACCTCATAGCATGGATTATTTGGGTTACCCTATTGGTTACTTTTTGATGATGAGTGGGATAAAGAGTTTTTAGGCAAGTTGTGATGCTCTCGCAATGATAAGTCTTCTTAATGGTGGTTTCTTTATTTTTATGTTTGCAGAATTTATTTATTAAATAGCTGTTTATTCATGATAAGGTGTGTGTACTTAAGCATAAGTGAAAGTTGGTTTACCTTAGAAAGTAACATCTAAAAAACAGGGCATCTCTAATGAAAGTGGGGATAAAAAAACCTATATTTGATACTTGTGATAGGAATACTATTGAAATGGGTATTATTGTCAATTTCTGAAGGCTGGTTTCAAGGTATGAAATTTATCAAATGAACCCCTGCACCTTCATTTTTGGGGGCACAGAACCCATGGTACTGGATATTATTTACGTAATATCTTTAACCCATTGAGTACCAGAACTAAATGCAACTGTGCCAGACTAATTAGATTCCTCAATGTCTCTTTGAGCTTCGAACGTAGTCTTCCATCCATTCTCTGATGAATGATCTTCATCAAGATCAAACATTTATGAACCTGGAATGATATGAACAAGCAATGCACCTTGTACACCATAGAAATACTAGAGCCTAACCTTCCATCACCACAATTGAAATACTAACGTTTCACCCTTATATTTATCTAATATAAATGCATACTATTCATAGTGCGGTTGTTGTGGCCCAGAACTTTAATAATACCCTTGCATCCTGTAGTCTGCAAGTCAAGTCTGTGACATAATTCGATGCTGTATATCTTTGCATTTATGAATGAGGAATTTTGGGTAGATGGAAAGTGTAAAATATGTCTTGATTCACGATGCCGTAATTCAATCAACACGTTCATTATCTAAACTAACCGAACATGGGAAATCAATTATGGTTTTTTGTCCCAGAAAATGGTAGCTTTAAACCAAGCAATTAGTTTGATTACAGCGCTACGAATGAACAACACTATGGGGTGTATTATTATGTACATTTCTAATTCTGTGTGACGCAATTCACCTTAGACTAATAGTGCATGGAAATTCACTAGACTAAACTTTCGAAACGAATGCTGTACTTGAATATTGGAATTCATAAGCATAAGTTAAATACTGCAATTTTATCATTGTCGTAGTCAGTCTTCAGCCTCGTCAGTCAGGCAAGCTGTAAATCTAGGTCTGATTTAATTAAAACTAGGAACATAAGAACCATTTCAAATTGTTTACTTGAAACACAAATCGACCATCACTTCTAATTCAAGTACACATGAGCTCAATATACTATGCAGAAGGGGTTTTATAATAACAATGCATTCCTTCATTCTGCAAAATTTAAATTGAACTACGTTGTTAAATTATGCAACATTTCTGCATCAGAAAGCTTAAATAATGATATTTGAGGGAATAAAGTGATGACAGAATATATTATTTACACATTTCTTGGAACACAGTGTAAGGAGCCAGCAACGATTTTCAAACTTGCAATTCTGAGTTTCATAATATTCACTCGTTTTCTTAACCCATCCTGGTTTTGTTTCATATTACATTACATCGCATTTGACAACCAGACACTTTATAAATGCAATATTATCTCTGAATCTGAAATAGCCACAGTGAACTAAATAAGTTTTAGCTTTTAGCTGCATCTTCACTAAAACCTAGTAACAGCTTACTCATGTCGCGTGTCATTGAGCCAGTTGCAACTTTCATATAATATTTTGATAAGTAGGAATATTATGATTACACATGCATACCTATACAAACTCTTTTGGATTTAAGTTGTCTTCATGTCATAAACTATTCTGCATTATATAAAACTTGTATCATAGAATGTGTGTTCGTTATACAAAAGCTAACCAAATGCAAAATTTCATATGGAGGCTGATTAAAAGTTGGAAGGCAAGTCGAAAGTCCTTTTAGTTGTGCCATGTACCACAAACTTTAGATGTAGGGCTTGAGAGCCCACAAAGAGTGAAGTGAATAAAGCCAGTCTTTTACAATACTAACACCCTTGTCAATAGCAACATGTCAAGGGAAATGATTTACGACTCTGCAGCCAGAATTAGTAAGCTTAAGTCATTAATTGAAATATTATTATTATTAGTTTCTTTATTAGGTTACATCCGTATAGATAGTTATATAGATACAAAGTTGATTAAGTCTGCGATAGGAAAATGTAATGTTTGATTACTACATTTACGTTACGGTAAAAGCAAAGCACGAAAAGTCGAAAATGTTGTCCTACTAAGGGACACATTTCTAAGGTCTTATAATATTTCGTACGATGCATAAATGTAAATATGAACACATTGATTGAATGCTTGAAAATTTGGACAGATTTAAAAGCCATGTTAACCATAAAGTAATAAAATTCAGAATCAAAGCAACTATCTCTCCTTTTTATCCTCTCTGTGGTATCAAGCGTCCTATACCCACAGAGCGTTCTATTTTATTGAATGAATGGCATATATATTATATATAATGCCAAAAAAACCCTACTACTAGTATTCTACTTACTTAGCCAAAATAGGCAAATCTCTAGAAAAGTTTTAGTTTTATTTTGGCTTGAAATACCAACCACTTCTACAGCTAAAGGGCCATTTCTCAACCAGTGATTTTGTGAACACCCTTTGGAACCAGCACGCACTCGAATTTTCAACTTGTACTACTGGCAGCATATATTGTGCATTCAGAGAGAGATAGCCATTTGTTGTAAATTTAAAAGTATATCCATTCTGTTACCCAGATAAGTCAAGAAGGAAAAATTGAAACTTCAGGCCAATGCCAAAGGATGAAGAAAGTTAGACTAGTTACTTAACGACAGACTACGTACAAGTATCAAACTGCTTTGAAACTTTCTCCAATAGTCACAACTACTTCCTTGTAGTATACCCATCATCTGAGAAATCATGTCAGCTTGTAAATTCATGAAGAAGGGCAGATCAATTCTGAGTTGAACAGGAAGAGAAAAGTATCCTTCGCAGTTTGAATTTTAAATGCCTTGATTACAATTGAACCAGAAAGCAAGTTTCTTTTACTCTATTTTACTTTTTGTGTACATTGAAAATCATACAATCAGAAGAAGCTCAGAAGACTTGTACTTAATTATTTACCTTCTTGGCAAAAGTTAATTGCTCTAGGAGTATGTTTTTAGAAAATTCAGGTAACGTGGCTTACTGATAATGTAATTTACCTTAGTTGTGAGCTAAGGTGAATAATTATTTGGAAACAAATGACATCTGAATCGTTCTAAATGAAACAAACGGAGTGATACAACTGTGTTATGGACATAAAAGTATTGCAAAACTTTGTGCATAATTCAGTACTTTTTGTAAAGACTTGGGTTGTCTTCGTAGTTGCATTGCACCTGTATTGCTATTGCAAACAATCTTATGAACTATATAATCTTAAGTTAGTCAAACGCAGGAATTAAAATATTTAGGTCATGCTATTGAAAATTCATAACTAGGCGGATTCATGCAGAGTACATTCGTTAGTTATAATTATAATACCTTCTTAACCGAATTGTAATATTTAAAGTATCTACATACGAAGCGTTTAACGAAATAATGCCTATAATCTTGTTACATTAGCATCTATTGTGTAACCACAAAGAGATGTCTCATGGTCACTCTAGCTGCTGGAGGATTTAGATGCAATAACATTTATTGGATTGTAGAATTGAAACTAGGCTAAACTGTCAGCTTCACAGCTTGATTAAGACACTAACGAAGTTCATTTAGAAAAAGTGAAGAACATTTCAATTCAAGAAAATAAAGTAAGGGAAACTATTTAATTAAAAATGGAAGTCTAATTATTTTGCCTACGATTAATGCTACACAATAGAGTATTTGGGGCACTCCAATTATACCGTTTCATTTGCACGTAAATATCATCGGGCATATATTGAAGGAACGAGTATCATTCACTGTCATATTCACAAGCAGCTTGATGCTTTTCTTACAATATCCTCTTTTGAATACCAAGCTTTTTGATTGGGCTAATTAAAATTGAAATGAGAAGATGAGATAGGATTCCAAGCGATGGAAAGTTGGTTTAATTTCTGTAATATGACAAGTTATTATAACGTATTAATACCGAATTGGAATTCAGAAGCTCTAACGAATACAGTTCAGAAGAGGATGTGAAGCTTTATTTGTATAGTAGCGAATTATGATTCAAGAAAATTTTTAATTTATTTCTCACACTGCGTTATTAAAACCTTTCTAATTGACGAATTCTAGATTTATTTTCATGAACCCTTCAGGTACAACATCAAATGTACAATGCAGGACATCAAAATGTGCAGCAATAGTTTCAAGGTAAGTTCTAAACTCCTGACGCCTGGCCTATAAGCCTAGTCCCGTGTATTTGGTAACATCGACATCGATTCATTTCTCGACTATAGTGCAAGATTAAATATTTCAAATCCACTAACAAAGATGTGTGCAGTTTTTGATGTAAGACAGCACGACCATTGCATTAGGCTATTAGGTAAGGTGAAAAAACGATTCTGTGAATTTGAATTGCAAGATGAAATCAAAAGAGGTTCAAGGGTCGAGTGCAGAAGCCATTATCACTTAAGAGATGGTTCTCTTGGGTATCTTGATGCCACTGTGCTGCTATTACTTTACTACCTTATAATATACACAAAAATGTCTACAACATTAAAAGAGTATTATTGCTTATAAGGATAGCTTCCTATAGAAAGTACAATTTACCTCCCTTAAGTACTTATGTTTGACTGCGTTTGTTGTATTACATTATAGTACGTAGCCGTTCATCTGTGCTCTCCTGGCGGGTGACCATCAATTACACAGGCAAGATTCATGAAAGAAGTTGCCTGGTGATGTGACCCTTGAGAGTTTCCCATTCTTTCCAAATCTCATACACTTCTATCCTTAACAATATATATAGTGTACTACTCCATTTCCGTTTATCTTGTGTACATATAAATAGGAATCGCTGGTACATATCATCAAACTAGCAGAGATCACGCAGGCTATTATTTGCAAAGTTTATCTTTGGACCTCTTTTTCTAGTTTTCTACCCCCTTTTACTTCTATACTGATGATGCTTAGAGGCTGAGTTTAAGAAAACACTGCACTCATCTTCAGTCTTATAGACTGTGTACTTTTCTATTACAGACAGTAAAGAAAGAAATGGTCATCAATAAGCGTTGAAGATGCTAGCAGAAATCTAAATCAGTAAAAAAAGAGTTATCCTTTGTTGAGGGCGACATAAACAAGAATGAAACTTATCCTTATTGGCTTTCCCTTTTCATTGCCAACAATTGCAATATGTATTTGGTCTACATGATGCTGAGTTAATGCACGGCACGTTTTAAAAGATTAAAATAAAATGTATACAATGTATTATAAAATATCAGTTCAGAAAGATGAAAATTTCCAGTATAAAAACCATCCTTCTGTACAGTCTGTACAGTATTAGTTGATAGAATCTCTAGACAAACGTCAGATACTAAATCTAGTAATTGAATTCAAAGGGCCATGGGATTAAGCAGTCGTCTGAAATCAACAGACATATTATTTGGAGTACATACAGATGAGTAAAGAATATTGGATAAATTTGCTTGTTTGTATGTGTGCAATTATTTGTCTACCCATTGATCGACTCAAGAAGAAGTAAACTATTTTTCTCGTACCATCAAACTAAAAGTATGTCGCTTCGCAAGTTTCTAAAATTATATCATTCCCTCTTTCCAACAAATATAAATCCAAGAAGCGGAAATAACATTCATATTTACATTCAGTTACAGATTTGGAAATACCAGTTGCAAAGTAGTTGACAGTGGTGCTGATATTGCTGATGATGATGAATGAGAGTCAGTTGTGAAAAAAAATACATAAGACATGTCCTGTCTAAGTTGATAACTATCAGTGAGAGGATGACAGACTTGACATACGGACGAATAAGCCCAATGGGTCCCACGTGTAACTTTCACGGATGGATGGATAAACTACGGCAAACCCGTCTTTCAAACCAAAAACCTGCCACACATTTCCACCACCGCTTACTCGAGTAAACTTCTATTTGCTATTTCAAAGTCAACTATCCCTTCGATCATAATCATACCAGCTTCTTCTTCGGACTCTTCATCAGAGCAATCAAGTTGACTTTTTCCATTCTATTCTATTATGTGATGTAAAGTTGGATAACTTTCTTTCAAACTAAGTTAGGTATATGAATTTTGAAACATGCTAGGAAGTATATAGAGAAAACTTAAGAATCTGTCCCGAAGGGGTATATAATACATAACCGAAAGAAATGAATTTCTCCACCAAAGTGAAGAAAGGTAAAGGAAGGAACACTTACTATATCCTCTATCAGACACTAGACCTTTTGCGTTGAATGCACGCATCATGTAGGGACACTAATATTATTATGATAGTAGTAGTAGTAACTTCACTCCATTACACGTACTACTAATACTGAAATAGCTAATGTTGAACTTCCTCAAGTAGTCAGATTCCTTTTCAAAAAACTGCCACTGAACTTTTCCCAAGGAGTTTTAACTCGAATCGTAGAAACTCTTCGAGCTCTAAAAGTTTTCAAGAAAAACCTCATGCATATATACTTTCTACTTGTTATATAACAGGAATAGGTACAAGTTCTTTGCTTTAGATTATTCTGGATATGTTTAAACCAATCTAAAATGTTGTGAGCGATACGCAAAAACGCAACTGTACTTATCATCATGTACTTGGACATATTCATAGTTATTATATTTTGTTACCGTAGTAAATGTGAGTTGTGCAAGTTTCATCCTACACCTTGCTGACAGCGTTTTTTTGCTCACAAGAGTATTCTAGAGTAGTATCGTATATCTGTTTCTTGTCATGGATAAATGTGTTGCTTACAGACACGAAGGATACCTTAGACCTTTGAATGTTCTTCTTGTTACACTTTCGAGATGGATATCCTATACTGGACGGCGGTGCTGAACTACTAAAAAGAGATACATCTACTTTATGAATACCATAAGCTGAAAGAAGGATGAGGAGAAAGCTATTGTTTGCGTGCATGGGCATCCAGTCTCGAACTCGATTAGATGCGTAAGGCTTAATAGATGCTCTCATTTTGAACTATTGTTCAAGGAAAGATACACTTACAAGTATGCTGACACATGGGAACATGGGATTTCCTTGAATATAAAATAAGCTGTCTATTTCTTCTTCAGAGTATTTTCTGTTTGACAAGAGACTTGCAAAAATTGCTTCTGTCTATCTTGTTTTAGTTGCTACTGTTGCTTGTAGGTAAGGATTTAGTTAGAAAAGTATGAAATGCCGAGTGATGATAGAGTGCTACCTAAGTTGTTGCCAGTTTAGAAATGTATTTGCATGCAACTGAAGTTTTAGAAATTATACTTGCTTTAAGATATCGAAGTTGTCCATGTATACCGTGTTAAGAAATAGACGGGATGGGATGAAAGTAGTAAGAAAAGAATAGTAAAAAATATGGTTTTCTTTAAGAATTCATAAAGTGGATTTTTCTAAAATACGAGTCTGTATACGTTAATAAATTTTATTTTGATACAATCACTCTCTCAGTCTCCCTTTCTAACTTACAATCCTCTTTTAGAATTATGCATGTTCCTCAGACAATGAACCCTTTGTTGTTTCATATTAGATTTAAGAAACGAATGCATAGAGTTTTCTGCTTCTTTAAGAAAAAGCTGTTAGATGAATCCAGTAAGAGTAAACCACTATAGTGTAACCTATTTCATTATATTATTGTTCTTTGAAAAAAGAAACCTGTCTGCCAACCTTTAGGTGTCCTTTTTATATTTATATTTTTCATATTCGTTGCCAGTAAAAGTATGTGTGTTGGAATTGAAGTGCAATGGAAAGTAAAAGTAGAATGCAAGTGCCCATTAATGTGTAACTTTTTTTAACATTTGACTCGCGTGCACATCACTCCGGAAGTAAGATCCATTACGTTTGAGTGTTCAAAGTCTTAAACATTCAAAATTTTACTTAAAGGTTGGTGTCGAAGTCGATGTCGAATAATGGACACAGCAAATGCTATAACACTATATAGTGTAAAATGCTACAGAACTTGTTTTTGTTCGGACAATTGAGCAATTTATGATTGTACAAAACACAATGAAATTGGGGAAAATGTTTAGATTGGTACATGCAGGGTTGGCTATTATATTTATTATCCTTACGCAATGCAGTATAACAACCTTTTGTAGATCATAAAGCACAAAAACGTTGTATTCTAGTCATTCATAGATATTAAACAAAGCTCCGTACTCTTATCGGACTTCCTACTCTATCCATGGTCACTTCGTTCAAACTTGAAATGAACCATTAGGTTTTTTTATACGGAACAAAGCTGCATTTACAATTTGAGGAAAAGCTAGTTGGTCTACTTAAGTAGCAACACTGGCTTTTTCCCCATAGTAAATACAGCTTGATACGGAAGAATATAATCTAATTTATTATTACAAAAGTTACTTAACCCTAAGTACACATGCATTTTACTGACCACACGACTTGACTTTTAATATTCGTTGTCACCTGTGGTGCTTCAGTTCCACAAGTTCAATTATGTAATACAAACTCTCCATTTCGAACATCATCTCCAAAACAAACCCTCAACTTTTTCTGCCTTCTGCTCTTGAAAAAAGACGTTAAGGAAGAATGAAAGTACCCTAGATTGCTTTCTATCGTGAGTAAAGCTTATATGTAACGCTCTCTTCACTTGAAAACTTCCAGGTAGACCATACCTTGAAAGAACTCTTGAAGATATCCGATTCCCTAAAAATACTATTGGAACTCCACTGTATTTTTGTGACTGTTTCATAACAAGAATAGCAAGTGTTATTCAGGCACAGTGTGTGCCATGCGGTCAGGTCCTTTGACTTAAGGTCGGAGTTGTGATCTTGAGTCCTGAGCCTTGACTTTAGTTTTCGAGTGTAGGAATGAGATGAGCCGAGTTAGATTCCCTGTACCAATAAATCGCTCTGAATAGATTGTTCCATCCATTCCATTTGGATAGGTTCAAGTCCTAAGACAAAAGTAAAGTTGAAAAGAAGGAAAAGAGAAAAAAGAGATAGGGTAAGCAGAGGAGAGAAAGGGAATTGTAGGAAGGAAAAGAGAAAAAATGGAATTTGAAGATTTCGTGTGTCGTCCCAGTGAAACTTTTTCTCTCGTACGAAGTTTGCCACTTTCATTCAATTGAGACAAGAAGGAAGACAACGTGAGTGGAGATTTATGCAGGTAGACAAAGTGGGCTTATGGGGATGACTGAGTGAAAGTGGTCCTGCTACCAGCTAAAAGAAGCAAGGGTGGTGGTGGTGGAAGCAGTAGTGGTTTTTCTCCTATCATGTCTTACGTTAAGGAATGGAATGCATGTTTGGCTCTCTAGTTGACCTGATATAAGGTAAATCTACAAAAACGATACGAACATACAATACCAAAACTTGGCTACACATCCTCACACATCGAATAGATACTAAAGTACCATTTGAACCGTAGTGGGTGCTACGTGTATTCTTAAAACGGACGGAAGGGCTTCTTTTTCACCATGAGCCGACGGATATTAGCTCTTTGACAAATCACAAAGCTACTGTTCTGTTTTTGTCTTCTCACACTACACATTGTACTACATTTTTTATAGAAAAGAATGAGACATGCCACGGTGGATAACAAGTAAGAAGGATTTAAGCAATGCAATAAGGCCTTGCTTAAGTGCAACTATGAAATATATCCTATTATGTATTACAAATATGAAGTTTAAGCCCGACGGGAAATTTCACAAGATCATCCATCAGATTCTATCAGATAGGATACAAGAATAAAAGTACTAGTGAGTAGTGTAAGCAAGCAAAGTCTTTGTGGGCTAATTTTCCTTCCTTCAACCACTATTTTGATTCCATGTTCTATTCCATTGCTGTGCTTTCTTTTTGTGGGTCGAAAATCTAAATCTGGTTGGAAGACTTTTTCTTTCTTAAAGAGAAAAATCAGATTGAAACTTACAAAGTAGACTGACTTACAAAAACCCACGGAAAATAAAAAGAATTGGATATATTGCTGGTCATATATCTCCAGGATTAGGTGCATCTTTCCAAGACAGAAGAATAGATAACAAACGAAATAATACGAAGAAATGAATAAGTATGTAATACTGAAAGAAACTTTTAGAATATCAGGAAGATGAATCAGGTTGCTTAGGTGCTTATTCCATTCTTACATCTTTGCAACTATCCTTATAATACTGACCTACCTAGATATTACTTTCAGGGAACGAAGCCTACATACGAAGGGCAATGATAGTATTTGTTCTCAGCTTAAAGAAAGAAAAATACGCCTCGTCTTATCTTCGTCCAGTTTTTTAAAAAGTGAAAGTAGGCCGGAAAAAGTTTTTGTATCTTCATACCTTAAACTGACTACTGTTTAGATTAGCTTCTGGGTGAAACGAAACTGCTGAATGTGTAAGAAACCAGGATGTGGTGACGATAGCCAGCTATTTGTACCCCTATGAGTTGCATATATACAGTCTTTTGTCCATAGTGAAGTCGAAGGAACGAAAAAAAGTGTAGCTTTGCATTCGTACGCCTTTTCATTGAAGTTAGGACAAGTAACATGTAAAAGATACCAGTAGTAGCTATATAAGTAGTGTGTGTGCTTTCACTGTCATTGCTACTGTCTCCCAAGTGGACAAAGCTAAGACAGAATTAGAAGAGAAAGGAGGACGTACCTTTAATAGTTGCACGTCCTTAGCAGTTGACAGTTCGGAAATGGATTTCACTCTGCTCTTCTAAAGGAGCTTCCCGGTCTTCAAAGACAAGTCTTTAAGAAGGAAAGCTAACACTGACATGAAAAAATGGCTCTGATATTTGTCTTGTAGGAACGATTTATGGTTTCACACATACCGTTTTGTAGCTCCTCATCCATCCTACCCTTTCCTCCTCTGTAATTACACTCTTGAAACTGTCATTCAACACTCTCATCGTTCCTGTCACCGCCACCACCAGCATCAACGAATACTCTCTGATTCTAACGAAAACGATTGTCATCTAAGAGAAAACACCCTTAATTCAATAGTAGTAGGGATAACATATTACCTATCACTCTATATTGTGCAACCAACTAAAACAACAAACAAAGTGCACCTCAAGCTTTTACTTCAGCTAAATACAACCTGTATTTACTGTCACTTTTTATTATTGTTATTGCTACGTAAGCTACAATTGAGAAAGGAGAGATTGAAAGGGCCTATTCCAAATTTAGGCACACCCACCCACCTGTATGTGTCTAAACTGACTACATGATATAAAACGTACATAATGACCCATAATCTTTGATGAGAAATAAACAGAATGCAATTTGCCATTATGTAAAGCATTCATGGGGCTTTCACCGCCTTCTTAATGGATGCATCATGCATCACATACACACAAAAGTTTGCAATAATGGAAAAGTTAGTTACAAAGAAAGTAAATACCATGAAAGGAAAAGAGTGGGGATGAGACGAAAAAAACAAAAAAGGTTAAAATTTTAATGGAATCTCTAACAGCCTCATGCTATGTTGTTCTACCCTGTTCCACATGGTCGGCTAAGGAAGATTTGTTTTGCTACTACCACTAACTACCAAATACCAACCACCGTAAAAATACTCATAGGAATAGAACATTGAGCTCTTGATACTGTAGTAGTGTGGGTCTGCAATAGGAACATACTTTCTCTAGTAGATCCGGATCTGGGTTACTTGGGCAGCCTGACTCCCATATATTATTCAAATGTGTAACAAGAATGGAGAAAGGAGGTGGAGATTAGTAAACCAGACTGACATTTCTTCTTCTTTATCCTTTCCTTTAATACTACAAGGAAGGAAGTATCGTATTCTATCATACCTAGCTCAGCCCTATTGCATTACCAAGTCCTATGATAGTAATAATAATAATAATAAAATAGCTTTAACGTTAGCTCCTTAAGTAGCCTTTATCTCATTAGCTATTATTTTTTGCTCTCAAGAAGAAGAAAAGAGTTATGGTCTCAGTCTTGTTGGAAAAACGGAGAGTATAGAGACACTATTATTATTATTTCTCGTATGGAAGACAATGGTTTAATAGAGTGGATTCTTTCTTAGTGGCCTAAATGTATAACTGCTCCATATGAAGATGCTGCCGGGTGTGGATGTTTAACTATGTATTGCTTATAACAAGATCTGTTGAGGGAGGAATTGGTGAGTTATGGCTCTTCCTAGTCAGCACACAGGGTGTAACAAAGGAAATAAATATTCCTTAATTTTCTTTTCCACTCCATTTCCAGTCGGATGGAGTTTCCGGAAAGGTTTTAATGATGATTTAAACAGACTTCAATTTCCCCTTGGATTAGTTACCTAATAATATGTGTGCATCCCTCTAAATATCTATTTACCTTTCAAAGTTAATACGTCAGATGAAAATAATTAAAGTAATAAGAATTTTTTATAATTACGGATTTGCTGTTTTCAGTTAAAATGTAGAATTTTAATAAATTTTGTTGTCATTGTTGCCATCATTAAACTATCATTACGTAAGCATAAGTATCTTTATAGTGTATTTGCAAAGAGTTTTAACAAAGAGTAGAGTTTGCAAAGTATCTTTATATTATATTAACTTTCAGGAATTGCAAACTTAATTAATTTATTTGGCTTTAGTTAACTAATAGATAAAATCAAAATTTCAAAATTAACAAATAATTAAAATTAATTGTGCGACAAAGCGGATAGAAGTGAAATACTTGAACCACGTGGATGTTTGACTGGCCCAAGGAAGAATATGAATTTTTAAAAGCATTTATGGAAAAGTGTGCTGAGAAAATGAATAAGCATAACCATTTTCTCATGAATTAGAATAACGTATTCTACAACAAATACATGAGAAACAGGGTTACATCTAAATTAATTTTTTTGTCAGTAGCACATTTTTGACCCGTCATGTTTAGCCCTGTCATATTATTTCGGATTTGTATTTAAGCTCAGTGTATTGTGTATTTAGGTGATATATTGAATAGCCTCAGAGAAATCATTTAAAATAATCAACCTACAGAAACTGTCATCGTTCATGAAGGACATGTGAGGCATCAGTATATAAGAGTTGATCACTTCCGATTTTATGTCTAATTAAATATGAATACCAACAGAATGTACAAAATGAGATAAAACTTTAATGCATTAGAACATTGTAATCTTGCATAAATTTGGTTTTGTTAGTTCTATAAATGAATCATGAAAGAAGAGACATTGTTTTCTGTGGCATAGTGTATTTGCAAAGAGATTTAGGTTTGCTTTACCAATTCCCTGATTGAAATGAACTGAAAAGCAACGCATCATGACCAAAAAATGTTACTACACTTATCTACTAACGCGTACTCAGCCCATACACTTCTAAACATTTCTCTCGACAAAGAAAGGGAAATCCGTCTAAAATGCGTGAAATAGGAAGCAAAATTCCATTTACTATAATTATTATATGCTGTATCTAGCTCTGACAAAACAGAATGAATAATTCCTATTTAAAACCTTTATGCCTCTAGAAATATCAATAAATGTCATAGATTCAGCTAACACCGAAACTGTTTGCATTTGTTACTTGACCTTGAGCAACAATATAAAAATGAAAATCCATAAATACCCTGTTTGATACTTGAAACGTGTAACCAAAAAATCCACCTCTTTCTACTAAAAAGCTGAACAAGCCCCTCTAGAAATGCAATTTGTAATCAACACCCCTCTTTTTTATAATGTTATTACTGATTTTTACCTGTACCCTGTACATCTTTGTTATACTCCTAGTTTTCTTTAATCTTCGTCATTTCTCTATTGAATTAGTAATGCATATCATGTCAGAGAAAATTTAGTGTAGTATCTATTTTTACAGAGAAGAAAGAGGCAAAGTATACGTTCGGAGAGTTCACACGGAGATTGGCGAGATCTTAAGATGGGACAGAACGATTCAACGATACCATAATGTAATGCCATCACCATCACGAGAGGTGTATCTTGTCTTGGGAACGGAGTCACCTGCCATGTCCTGTTACTACATTTTGGTAGCAGCTCTATTTTAATGCCTCTTTCCCCTATATATGTATATTTGCCTGTTTTCTGTTCACGCTAGCTTTTAGGTGAAAGTCCTCTTTCTCTTGATTTCTTGTTACTTTTACACTACATCAGCGACTTCGTCAACCTCAATAGTGCAAACAATAACTTAACCTTTTTTCCTTTTTCCACCTTTCCACGAGTACTTGTTTATGTTAGACATAGTACTCACAGACTAAGAAGGGTGTTTGTTTAGGAGAAAGTACCAGACTTGTAGAAAAAAAATGCAACCCAACTGTCTGGCGAGGAGCCACTCCGATCGGATTATTTTTAAGGGTAGTAGTAGGGAAAGATTCAAATGGTGAACCATTTTCAAACTAAATCCTTTCACACCTTTAAAAGAACACTTAACAGCCAATCCAGTATCTAGGCCTACTAAATTATACCACGCGCATATCTTGTGAGATCTCCATTGATGCCCTACAGTCATATCGGACAAAAGCAAGGGCTGAGTGGCTATATTATTTTCATCGGGTTGTACATAAACGTAAAAACGCATAGCATGGACGATAGCTATAAATGTTTTCAGGAAATTTTATGCCTCAACAACAATCGTTGTTTGATGTAGATAGTTTATATAAAAGTGATGGACGTTTCCTAAATTGTTCTATTCTGATAGTTGTAGCAATAAACGACAATAGACTTGGGCACCCTTCCCTGCCAAATTACTCTGGTTGGGCAGTGGTGAGTAAAAACTAATCTCAAAACCTGAGCAAGGTGAAGCAGTATAAGTAGCAAGTTCATCTTTTGGTTAATACGCTTGGTAGCACGTAACAAGAATTTGAGTTGGGAGAGATAGCTCAAATAAGGCTAGATAACAGTCCGTGGTTACGGTATGGCAGTAGCAATCATAGAAGCCCTGTTGTCAGGGTCCTGTTGAGATTATAAAGTACCCCAAGCAAACCAGCCAAGTAACAAGCCCAAACTACCGTGTGTATCAGTTAAACAGCTCAAACTGAAGAACAATAACAAGCCGTGAAATTGTAAGTAGTATAAACTGTGTTATTGCCCAACAGAGAGAGGGTTTAATGTAGATGCAGAAGCCATAAAGTAGACAATAAATTGAGAAGGACAGTTGAGTTAAAGGCCAGTTCAGTTTGGTTGAGCACGTACGAATACCAACCACTTCAACCATCATCATTCTTAGCATCATGCAGGATACTGCTGCATTCCACCTACCGATACAGCACAACCACAAAGATGAGATCTGATGCGTATTGGCTTTCACTGTGCAGTAAAATTTTCCCTATGAAATTTTTCTGAAATAAGACGACGCACTACGATAAGTAGGGACAACGTTCCAATCCAAGTTTTCAAACGTTCCTCTATACTAGTGGCTTTCGGGCCCTTAAAAATGCCACATTTCCTACTGATATAGCTTCCATAATGTAGAAAGCACGCAGGAAAGTAAACTTTTAACTGTGGTAGATGCTTGAAATTGTCAGATGCCTTTGTGGTTTATGTTGGTTAACACTTAACATGCATTGCTTAAACCATGAAGGAAGTTGTTCACTCTATTTTATATTATATATATTCCCTAACCGAGCCTGGATTTGTAAGTGGATAAGATTTTTTATAACATCATGGGGGATTATATTATGTTCTTCCTTTTTAGTTTTGTGGAACTAAAAACTAAATAGGTCTTCTTGGTGCTAGGAACGGTACTAGGGACAGCTTTTTAGTTCTGCCGTTGTGCATTTCATTGAACTGGTCTTTTAGAGGTCCTATGTAGTAGTAACTAGTAAGATACGTGGCAGGCTTAGAGAAAATATACAATGATGATGCTGAGCTGTAGGCTGTAAGTTAACACTCGACTCAACGTTATCACTTGATGTGATCATGGGATGGAAGTGGTTAAGTTAAGCAGTAGTCCCAGTGTTTTCCCTTATATATTTTACAAAGAAAACCTTAAATAGATTTAGAGGTAATAAAGTGAGAATCTGGAGACCCATCTCTATGCAGAACAGCTCTCTCGTGCTATTTTTTATAAAATCAAAAGGAAACTACATACTCCTTTTACTTTCTACTTATTGATAGTCGATTTTGTTTTCAGTTAAAGATCCAATCTTTCTTTTTAACCCCTTTCACTCCCTTTTTATACTTGTTCGTGGTATGGATTTTGGTGTATTTGTAAAAGTGTAGTGTAGGCTGTAAGGAAGTAGAAGTGATATGTTTTATGGGAGGCAGTTGGTGTGAAAAGTTGGAAATTTTTATATTCGAGCTTGAACACTCGTTTTTTCACTCAGTTTACTATAATACATCACAGTCATATAGAGTAATGCAATTGAATTTTGGTAAAATGTAACAACTCTGCTCATTCTTCTGTAATTTTATCAATAAACACATAGAAGATGTATGTATAAAACGCTTTCTTATGCTTGTACATTTTCCAAACGAAGTTAATCTTTATTCTGAAGCGTTTTCTTGTGCATAATAACACCCTAGGCTTCAGGTTCACGCTAGAAAATCTATTCATCTTTAAAACGAAAATTCTCAAGAACATCATCCGTTGGACCTGGGATGCCCTGTAACTCATCCTTCTTCTGTAGTCGGTTAAAGATATTGAGTGTGTAATGTAGAGAGATTTTATTATTTAATTTCCCATCCTCTGCTAAGACAGAGATCACCTTATTCCATTACATCTAATTCATTTCAATGCATTTTCCCAATCGCATAGTCATCTTCTCCCGTAAGAACCTGTCTACTACTTCTGAGTCAATTTACTTAAATAACTACTTTCTGGTACACGTTCTTTCACTTTCACTCAATGTGGCTATAAAGGTATCCTGACACCAATGCATATTCTACCTGTCACGTTTGGAAGATCTCACTGACGTAGAAGCACCTTAAAACAACGAAAAATACAAAATGATAGACACAACTATTCAGATAAACTGTCTGTTTAAACATATACTATTTGCAGTAATGTTGTAAGTGCCCTGTTTACCCTTCGTCAATGAAGCTTGACAGAATACACTTAAGAGCATCACACCTCCTTTTGCATAATTCATGGTTTTATTCCATTATCAGTTGGAACGCCAATTATTTCGTTGACCTTGATAAAGGTAATGTTATGCACCGAATGGCAGTGCAAATAGGAAAAACTGTTTCCTTTATCCTCTAAATTTTGAATTTTTTTGTCTTATGAAACACTAAAATCTCCGAGAATCCTTGTAATATACAAAAAATGGAAAGCGCATACGATTTTTAGCAGTCGGCTAGAATTCTCTTGTGAAAAAGATATTACTCCTTTCGCCCACATATGGCCCGATTGTTTCATATGATAACCTCACCAAATTGAATGGGAAGTCTAGTCGGAGTGTTTTGTATTCTGGTAGTGGACACTTAAGCAAAAACAGACCAAATCCATGTCAGCCACATGTTGAGCTGAGTTGCCTATCTTCAAAAGACTTTTCTCACGAATATTTCTTTAATATTTTCACTCCAAAGCATAATACATATCATCGTATAATTCACAAATAACTATGAAAGTAGATAGATATCCGGCAATGCAAAACTACACACTAGGTGAAGGTCTATCTCCTTCTTTTGTGCTTTTTTAAGAAGCATAATACTTTAGCTGGTTATTCGACGGGTGATTTTTTGTCCGCCTTTCCTATGCAGTTCAGTATTTCAGTTTAGTTTTCTAAAAGCACTGGGAATCGACCAGAGGCTACCATATGGCATGTTAAGCTAAGAAGGTAGCTGAAAACAAGGAAAAGTAAACTGGAAGGAAAATCCTGTCCAGATTGACTGGCCAGATGACATGGGATTTACTACTTAAAGAAAACAAGGAGGACTTTGACTATGACTAAATTAGTACATATACACTAGATAAGTATAAGGGACTCCGAATTCCCTTACAAGCATCTACCATCATCAGCAGGTAGTTGACTTATTGTCCAAATGTCCAACTCCATACAGATAATTCGTCTAAACCTACTGCTGACCCAAGGCTTATTAGTGAGCCTCTCTGTCCCTTTCTTATCAATGGGTAACATTTCTCCTTCTTTCATATGGCTTTTTTTTCCTTAAGACTAATTGTATTATTGAAGCTTTTTTTCTTTTCTCCTTTTTTAAGACTCAAAGTTGATTCGGCTTTGTTAAATGCTACCGTTTTTATTTTTAGCTTACTTTGGATTATGGACTGAATAGAATAAATTGAGTTGGACTTACCTTGGACCACGAGTTTGAGGATGGACTCCGGAAGACGCCTGTCATTAACAAGACATTTGTATTCACCTGTATCCCCTGCCACAACGGGATGGAAGTTTAGCGCGTACGTTTCCGAGTTTAGTGTGACTCTTTCTCGATTTTGCCACACGGTTGTACTATCCCTCCGGAGTTCTACGAGTTTTACTTCCTAAATTATCAAATCGCATGTTCATTAGCAAATTGTCGTGATATCATGCTCATTATCACCACTACCATTGTACATTATACATTATATATCTACCAGCCAGGTGAAACCTTTAGTATATTATTTTCTACTTTGTATTAAATTTCTATTATATGTAGCAGAAACTTGAATCTGATTGAGATATGTTGGCCTTTTAAATAGTAAAATTTTGCCAAGTAGTACAGGCTTATGTGGGAATGGAAACGTGTGAATGAATGCATGAGGGCTATTGTTGAAGCTTTTCCATTATAACATGACTCACTATTATAAACATCACTTCACGGACATTTTTAGATTACTATTAACTAAGGGTATATTACACCACTTAAGCTGCAAGTCTGCTGCGACTAAATTTATAAAATTCAGAAAAGCTACAGAACTAATAATACATAATAGTAAGTGGACTAATACGAGAATTCCAGCATGTTACTGACTTATTATTATGGACTCGTCTAACACAGACATTATTGTAGAGGTGGAAAACCAAGCAATTTGTGTTGAGCTTTGAACAATTCCCTGCCTTTGACTTATTAATTAGTTTCCCGACTCATTCTGTCATCATCATAAATCTCACAGCTCCCTTTTGCTTATAACACTTACTTATAATTTATTCAGCCTGCTGTAGCCAGAATGTGATGCAAAAACTAACGAACTTTTATTCTACACTATTTAACAAGAATGCACAACAAGGACCTTTTCACTTTTGAGATTATGCACATTCAATGCTAGACTTCTTAATACTTTTAATAATGGTATCACAAGGGAAACTTTCTTTTGGCTATTACAAAACTCATTTTAGCCGAGATAATCTTCAGTCTCTACTCAACTCTGTTTAATTCACTGATACTTTTCTATAATGATAACTCTGCCCATCGGATTAAAAAACATGGAATCAGTGAGAAATAGGTGATCTTAAGTTATGGAAAAAATAAAGTCAACTACAGATGAAAAATAAGGGAACGCAGTCACTATAAAGATTAAAATGAACTTGGTAAGTATACTTGATTGTAAATTATCCAAGTTAAGATTTTGCCAATCGATACAAAACATTCATGTTTTTTCACTTCGCTAGCCTTTTCCTTCTCGGTAATGCAAGTAAATTAAAAGCGTTGAATATACTACATGATACGAAAAGAAGATAAAAGCTCTGAAAAAATAATATTTGAAAAGGGAAAGAAAAAGAAACCCGAATTCATCTCTGGGTACTTGAGTAGCTTAAAGACGCTTTCTTTCCTTATGGCGATTAAAGGAGTTTTACAGCTTCAAATTAGTCTTTCATATTTTGGATTGCTTTATACGAATAAAAACTTCAAGGGGGTGACTTATCCCCTTCGGGGGCGATTTAGCCTTTTAATCATTGACACCGATAGAGTTGTGACGCTTAAAGCATGCAGGCTACCTTTGACATGTAGATAAAAAAAACCAAACATATATTTTAGTGACAGTAGTACCCTGAATATAAGAGATCTGGTTATATTCATTCGTCTATTACAATTCAAAACATTGGACGATTAGTGCAAGTATAGGAATGAATGTGAAGAAGGGTATTTCAGATCTTGTATTGTGTAACTGCTCAGAAGATTTTTTCATTATTGCAGACGAAGCCACCACATAAGCCTTGTGGATCATGTTTACGTACAGCTAGATCAGCAGATTTGCTTTTCTTTTGTTTTCGTTGCAAACCCAGCAAGACTTTCTAAATCCAAGATTAAGCCAGGGCAACTCGGGCAACGACTTCCTGCACATTGGTAAGTAAGAGCACGAGTACATTTGTATCAACCAAAGCAATTCAATTGAATTCATTTTTTTTCTCTATTGGAAAGAAAAGGAAGCATTTACCAAGGGGTGTCTTTATACTCGAACTGAATGAAACTGAATAGATTTAGATAGCTAGGCTTTATTTTAGTATCATTTATGGCCAGCTAGCCAACTCTAAAAGAGGATCGAAGGTACTAACTAACAAGTGACTGTAATTCAATGTAATGTAATAATGTGTAATGCCATGATCGAGAAGTAATGTCAAAGTCTAAGCTTCAGAGTAACGCTGACCATTTACAATTATTAGATTTAGCTGATTAAGTTGATTAACTTACCCCCGGATGAGAAGGTGATGGTTGTTGAAGCACACCAGCAGCAGAGCAGCCATGGCAGTACCATTCCAGCACTGAAATTAATGAATGTTCCGTTGCACCGGGACAAGCGAGTGTGAGATTTGCACCTGCCTCTGTCACCACTGACTCTGCAGGTATGGACTGCACGTCTGCAATATATCAAAATTAAATACGTTTTAGTATACAATATTGATTATGCCTTCCTTGTGTTTTTACAATAATCTTAATGCTTTACATTTTCATTCCATTGATGTAAAATCAGATGAGACCGTAACGCTTTATTTACATCATTCGAGTCAAAATAAAACACAACGCCCACATATTTCACTTCCTTTATCCGTAGTAATACATTTTTTGCATTTTAACATCAATAAAAAACTGCAACAGAGCACAATGCAGAAAATACAACAATTGTGGTAGTATGTCACCAAGCATAAAAAACCAATGGTGAGGCATGGTGATGTATTTGCAGTAGGAAGAAAAGAGGAACATGAAGATAAATATATCATCTGTGAGAAAACGTAAGAGAAGCTGATGAAAAAAAATACAGAAAAAAATGGAAATAAATTAGCAGTAGGGGTAAAGTACCATACCACGAAAGAGAAATGTAGTACAAGCAGCACTACATGTAGTGCATAATTCCATAACAAAATACACCATTCAACATAAAAGGACATTTTTCTACTTTCTCCAACTGCTAAAAAGACTTAACCAGTAAAAAAAAAAAATAATGTACATGTACCTCTATGCATCATATGATAATAGAATTATGTAATAATAGCAGCAGGGACTTAGAATATTATATTATTATCAAGTAAATTCTTTCGTGTCATATAAACTGTCTGAAGTGGACTGGAAGATTAAGACTGAGTAGTAAGTGCACTGGACAACTGTTTTTCCTGTCCAAAAGAATTCTAACTCTCATATACTTCCTGCAAACTAGGGCTTGAATTTATAGATGAAGCGAACAAAGTAAAGAATGCCTAATGACACTGTCGGCTATATTTTTGCAATTGGCCTAGTACAGCCACAACTTAAGTATTGCAACAATATAAGAATACAATCCAGAAAACACTTGCGTATTCTTATATATACTTCATGGCTACTTGAAGTTTTAGTCATGTTGTCTATGGAGTTAACATGGACTTGAGAGAAAGAATCGACAAGGAGAAAGCTAATGGTATGGCCAGTGTAGTAGTATTAGTAGTAGTAGTGGCAGTGCAATATTATTATTATTATTATTATTATTACGATAGTGTGCATTATAGGAAGGACATTGTGTTGTAGTATTATTATTTGACGTTGGAGAAAGTCCTTATTATCCTCCTTTTTTCTTTCTCTCTTTTGGGAAACGATGCAGAACAAATTCATAACATTTAGAGGAAATCGATTCGATTGCCTTCTCTACATCCATGGACTCATTTATGTTTAGTGTACCCATTACTGTACTACTTTGTGACGTGTCTCATTTTCTACATTGTTTTTCACCCAGCACCAAAGCAAGCAAAGTACGAGAGAAAAATCTAAAACAAAGAAGCAAACAGATACCTACACTACTAGGGTCATTCCATGTAGAATGGACCAAAAAATTTGAGTGTGATTTTGTTCGCGCTCGACTCTCTATGTCTACCACA
>JAQGBU010000428.1:0-29477 GCA_034698605.1 Isotoma decorata
AACAAAACGATTTGACGAACCAGCCACCTGTATGGTAAATTCATGGAATATCCTTGTACCCATGCAACAGCTATATTAGTTAATAGCTAGGGTTTTTGATAAGTAAAAAGACCCATTTGAAACATCCCCTTTTGTCATCCTTATTCACATTCCATTATATCTAAAGGTATAATCTCTTCATTCAAGTTTCTTTGTCTCCCATACCTCTTCCGGACATTTATCTTTAGCAAGTACTTATAATAATTGCGATCACATTCTCATAAAGCGTGAATACATGAACTAAAGCCATTCTCAGAAAGAATAAGAGGAGTAATTAGTGAAATAACTAGAGAAAAGAAATGCCCCCATTAGTTTACCAAAAACTACTTACTAAACTACATAATAATGTCCCACCAGCAGCAGCTACACACTACCCCCAAGTACAGACCTTTACATTAAACATTACACTTACAAAAGAAGATATTATCCGCTCATCTCATCATCTCTAAAAGAACCATTTAAAATATTATTTAGTAATTCAAAGGAAACCAAGCTGAATAGAATAAAAATTTAAAATATCATCCTCAAGGCTATGCGGCTACATTAGTCAGAAAATCAACCTCCGTACAAACTTAAACACTATTAGAAGCAGAAAGGGAATACGAATTAAAGTTAAAATTCATAATGAAGATCTCAAGAGATAATTCTTACTTAGTGTGCAGAGGCCTAGGTACGTGTGGCAATGCTTTAGGGAGCATTTATTTTCAAACCAGCCAGGCAGAATGACTTACAATTTTTGGAAGATCGGATTTTTCTTTCTAAATGGGCTTAGATGTCTTTATATGCTAGTGGGCACTTTTCTATCTTCTACATTCTAGTTTTTGGTTCTCTTGGACTTCTTTCTTGCTCTCTTTTTAGATTTAAACTCTACTACTAGTGTGGGTACATGTGGCTTGGTGGGATAATATAGTGTCATATCAAGTGAATTGAGCTGATACGGGATGATATAATAGGAGAAAATGAAAAAGCTAAAGTTACATTAAGATAGAGTAAGGTGAAATGCTCCTCCCAAGACTTTAACTATTCCGATTCGATAAGAAAAGCTTGTGGAGAAAGTACATACACAAAACTAGTATACATCTTTTAAGTTGGTTGGTTGGTGTTGGTCGGTGATGTGAGTTCTGGCGAAAGCGTACTCTTAAAAGAGTAAGTCAGTGTAATATTTCATTATATATAGATTGTCTAATCCTTTTTTGAGATTTGGGGAAGTAAGTGAGAGGCTGAAAGTAGTCGAAATGACAGAATTATGACTCGCAACTTTTTTCGAAGGGGAAAAACGCTTTACAAAGACTTATCTGTATAAAATATGACACGCTCTTCATGAATCTTATTAAGATAGCAACTTTACTTTTTTTTCTTCTCTCTCTCTCTCTCACTCTAGAGAAGATGCTCTCATTTATATTGTTATAACCACAAGAAGACTGACTCTATACTAACTTACAAGTATCACCCACCAACCACAACCACAAAACATAACGGATGGGGCAAAAGTATATTATTATATTATTAAATGCAGCTTGGTTTTTGCCTTTCTTCATTCTTATTCTTGGTTAATAGTTAGGCTACTAGTATATACCACGAGAAAGAAAGAACCCTTGAGAAAGACGTATCTTTAAGAAAAAATGTATAAAAAAGAATGCGAATGTATGTATACGTGTTAGAATGCAGAGGCAATTCCTCTTCTAGTGGTAGGCCCACTTTTCCCACCTCATCATATTACATTACATTACATTATTATGACGATGACTCTTCCTCAAACCGGCTAAGCAAGAGCCGTGCTCCAGATAAAGTCAAATCGCACCCAAAATTATTGCTCAATGGAAATATGAAAAAATTTCTCTAAGCCAGATAATGGGTCTTCTTACTTACTTAACTTTCCTTGAGTAGGAGAAGTACCAACACAGGACATACCTAGTCCAACACAGTCAAGTGATACTGATACGAGGACATGAGGGTGGGTGCCAGGCCATGGATGGTTGTTACTTTCTCAAAGACTAAAGTGTAGAAAAAAATATAATATCTTCATATCCGATGACTGCTACTTTATATTTTCTCCCTTACCATTTACCATTCTTCATCTTATTCAGTAGTTCAGACTGAACTGAAGCAAAGCCTACCTTCTTCCTCATCCGGGACGCAAACTACTACAGATTTTAGCCAGAATGAACGAGTTTTTTTCTTATTATTAAAACTACTTTTCACCCATAAGATTCAGAGAAGGCATAGAGGCCAAATCCTAATTGAATTGCTCTAGCTGAGTCTCTAATAGCTTCATGCTAGCTCACGGTAATAATGATGTGACATTTCAACTACTCGAGGATTTTTAACTTCATTCCTTACTGTCTAGTAGTTTACACAGTTCTTTGGGAAGTTACTTATCCCCACTACCCATTTGCTTCAATTTCCCTTTAATAGCCATATTTCTTCGATATCTTTTTCAGTATTATTATTATTGTCGAAAGAATCGTGGATGATACTGACTACGTACGTTTATAAGGTATTGATGATGAGTATAAACCACATATCAAAGAGACGTAGTTATTAAGCTTATTTCAATCCTTGAACGACTTTCTCGTGTTAAGTGGATTCCACTTTTGCTTGCTAAGATTTTATTTTTTCCAGAATTTACTTTTTAGCATTTAGAGAGAGAGAGAGAGAAAGAGAGAGGATGAATCATTATAATACCGTCATAAAGTCAGCTATCCCTGTTCTTATCAGCATTTCTTGGCTTAAACAGACTCACTTTAGTTTCGTGTTCGTATAAATTTCATTTCTTGAAATTATTTCTATAATATACTATCACTACCTAATAAGATGATCTAAATACATAAAACATGTCATCATAACTATCAATAATATGAAATCAAGGAAAGTGCATGAAGCATTGCAACTGCAAAAATAAAAATGTCATGCAAAAGTCGCCTCTCTTGTGAATTAACCGATATCAATGGGCTAGGTGAAAACAGACGTAGATTATTATGCAAAGTGCAACCCTAGCTGGGTGTGCTCAACACCCAGTCATCCTGTCAGACAAAACCCTATTCACATTTCACACAATATTATTTAAATAACGGCATAAGCAGAATGTAAAAAAACACGTTATGTGAGAAATTTTTGCGACACTATTCTTTCTATTACGCTACTTATACTCTTTACTCTATCTACTTTTTCCGGATTTTATGCAAAATAAGGCTTGTTGTGTAATAAAGCGTAATGTATTGGCTATCATCCAAAACTCTGATTTATTTAGAGTAAAAAAACCCGTTCGTTATTCCCTATTCATATGTGAATCTGCCTGTTATCTCCATCCCATAATTCTTAACAATCTTTCTCTACCAGAAGTGCTAAATTCTCACTCAAACCTAATGTGACAGAAAGCAATGCTCGTGAGAACATTGCATACATTTTATAACAACCACTACTGCAAGCTAATCTTGAGTTGAACGATACAAAATACAAAGAAAAAGGGTATAAAAACTTTATATGCAAAATTTTTAATAAATTGCTCAATACCAAAAATATACGTGATTTCTTATAAGATGCTAAAAATGAACAAAGATGAATAAAAAATGTTTGACTCGAGTCAAAAGAGGGAAAGAGATTTAGCTTTAAGAAGACGGACAAGAGATCACATCATGATTGTGTGGACAAGTATCAAATATCACGACCATGACTGACAGAAGAGATGAAATGGAGTTGAAAAGATGTGGATGATAATATGATAAAAAGGCCAGTTCACTTATTGTATGAAAAGTCAAATCGGCTTATGAATTTACATCGTTGATACCCCCACTACTTCTCGTTCTTCTTCGTCTCATCGTCCTCATCATCATCCATCAGTTTAAGGCAAAAGCAGACAGGGTGTACGGGCACAAGTTCACCAATGTACTTGCACCTAATCTGACTGAAAGGAAGACGAAAGGGTTGAGTTTACTTGAGTGGGACTGGGAATCAGGGATCAAAAGACTCCTGGCTTTTTCTAAAGGATTTAGCCAATTAAATCTACACAGGAAATAATATGCTAAAAATAAAACCTAGATAGAAATGAATTACTTAGAGCTATTTATTCTTTGAAAAATATCTACTTCATTCATGGTAATTTTAATCAGCCTTTTCTGTTACTAGTAAATCCCTCTTTACCCTTTTTGTCACATGTCATTCTTAGAAAAGATTTTATTATTATTATTATTATTGTATGGATTTGTTACTTGCTTTTTATTCATCTTTATTATTCAGAATAAAGTAGGCACTTATGATAAAATACTTAACCGATCTAGTTTTTCCTTGTGTAAAAAGAGTGCAAAATTATAAATTGGTTCTTATTTTGTTGATTTCTGGTAAAGTATTGGTGACTCGAATCTCCTAGGAGTAATAGATAAGATGCTAACGTCCTCCTAAATTTGACAATTAGACTCTTAGACATATTATGTACATCAAAAATCACATAGTTGATATTGTAAAAGTTATTGACACGCTTTGAATTTATTGTTAACTTACACCATCCCCATCCCCAACCCCATCCTTGCCAACCCCAGCCTAAAAATAAAAAAAACAAATGAATTGTATTAATCTTTGACTTTATTTTTTATAAGTAAGATGACAAAGATGATAGCTTAGCTTACCAGCACTTCTTGCATGTCTCCCTTCAGCAGGTACGAGGAACTCGTCATATTTCTTCATCTTTACTGCTGCTAGTGTCAAGTTTAAAAGGAGTAATATTCCAAAAAAAATTAGCAGATTTAAAACTTTTGGAAACATTGCTGTAAGAAGCGAGAATTTGCTTTTACTTTTAGATGTTGATGTTATATCTTTGTTTGATAACAGATTGAATAAAACTGATGTCAAGAAATAAAAGCGAAAGTTTATTTATATACTAGTCGAACCCACGGTTAGCGATGGATAATTTGTTATTTCCTGTTTAAAATCTTCGTTTACACCTAAAGCGTTCTACCCGATTGAATATCTTAGGACCTTTTTCAAAAGTTCATTATTGCCGTGTAGAGGTTTTCCAGGTATGCTGAGGTGGATCGAATGTCCCTGAGATTAGTAATGTACTTTTATTTTTTTTCTTCTTACTATTTTTAATTTTAAGCTTGCAAAAAATCGGATGCATAAAAAATAGCGAGTACGAATGCCATATTGGTAAAAAGCTTAAAGTCCTTGTATACCTTCCGGCTGGAGCACACAATCAAGTAAGTTTCCACCACAAAACTTGTAGTGTTTAATCAACCTTTGAGCATGTAATGGTTATGATATGATGCATAAAGAAGTTAACTAGGTAGGAAATTCCATCTCCCAGGATGAAAAATATCAACTGTTTAACTCTTTACAAAGCTTTTTATTCATTTCTAAGCAAAAACATATAAAATTTCGTATTTCAACTTGAAACCAAAAAGGGTTTCGTTTCTAAAGTCAAATTAAAACTTGAAAAAGAGATTGCTAGCTTAACACAATGAGTTTTGGCTTCTGTTTTAGTCACGGAGTTAATGAATGGATTAAGAATTTGAATGTACAGTTCCAAGCATAAATATTGTGGCATTTACTTTCTATTTAAATGCGCAGTAATATATTCTTCTAGTCTAGTAACTCCAAAAACAGTCAGCTTCGGCTAACAGCTAGGGTTTTACAAAGTTCATAAAATACTCTCACGATGAAGAAATAAATAAAAAGAGTTTTTAAAAGAGAAGGAAAAGGACTGTATATATAGAGAAAGTATACAAAGTTCAGATGCAAAATGTACATTAGAAGTGGTTATATCCGGGTGTATAATGTTTTGGGTAAAAGAATGAGGACTCATTTAGGTCTGAGGGTTTGATTGTGAAGCATCTATCATCCTCCCTTCGTCTTTCTCTTAATATTTTAAGCCTAGAGTCCAAAAACCTCACCCACCCATTATGG
Organism: Isotoma decorata; assembly: GCA_034698605.1. Taxonomy (NCBI): domain Eukaryota; kingdom Metazoa; phylum Arthropoda; class Collembola; order Entomobryomorpha; family Isotomidae; genus Isotoma; species Isotoma decorata. The sequence continues at coordinate 5,938 of JAQGBU010000428.1, forward strand.
TTATTATGGAGAGGTCCATTACACTTTTATGCCCTGGAATAATAATTAAACACCCTCATATTTTATTCCACCTTATCCTTGCCCTTCTTTCTCTTTTTGAATTATTGTTTACCTAAATACCAATCTGAACCAGTAGTAGTGTAGTGAATGTTTTATAAGCGTCTAATATCATATGCACTCCATTCCTTTTCAAAGGTTCATAATTCAGCCTTTTGGATAGCTTTTCTCCTTGTTATAATAAGTGTGTTCTTAAATTATACCTCTTGTAGTTAGTATTCTTATCAAACCAGAGTGAATTCCCGGAGGGATAATATTTTTAAGATTTTTTGTACTTTTATGTAAAAGGGTAAGATTAGCAAAATGTAAGAGACATTTTGTTTCATTTTGTTTTATCAAGTTAACGGATTCAGTTTAGATCTGTTTACTCAAAATGAAGCAGTGAGTATTTTTAAAACATGGTTTTCAGAGCAATTTTGAAACATTTTAGATACGATGTTATTGTATATATAAGCCAATAATAATAAAATGGTATGAGGACGAGCACTTTTAAAGTTAAACCACTAAGAAGAGTACGTGTCATGCTCAACTCAAGCAATTTCCGTTGTAAGTCCATCCAAGTGTTTCCTAACTTAACAAGGAAAGACATTCTCTTTCAACTACACTTCAATCTTTTCCCTATTTATTCATTGGGCTTTGAATTGAATCAGAAACAGCTTTATCATCACCATCATCATCGTATTCAAGCTTTTGGTTTTACTTTACGTTTGATTTCTTTCATAAAACAGTTTATTCTTTCTCGCAAAAACTTTTAAGAGCAAAGCGACTTGTCATTCTCCAGGGAGCAAAACAAATAACAACTGAACCATCCTATATTATACCTTAAAAGCTGGTGTGGCAATGGTATCAACTTTTTCATGGCATTTCCTGTCACATGATAAATTCTGTAACTCCCTTGTACTTAACATTTCTAGGTGAAAAGATGAAATAGCACAGATTGGCTTTTGTCAGTTTAAACAAGACATTCAACTTTAACCAATTCATAACCAAGAAACGGAGATAATAAAAAGTAATATTAATATTGAAAAGAGCATTTCATATTTATTTTCTATTCACCGTTTCTTCACTCAAACTCTCAGATTGGCTTTATTATGACTTACTTATATTGTATGGCTTCATAGGATTGTATTCCAACGTAATAATATAAGTTTTTTCTCGAAATGAAGTCATCTGCGAAGAAGCTTTGCTTTTCGATATTCTGATTCAATCAGGAAATTTAATTTTGGGGAGAAAGCATCAAAGCACACTTGCCTCCTCCATCCATTCCTTTCTTAGAAGCATGTCTATTTCTGTTTTTTAGTTTGAAAGTCAACTTAACCATAAACGAGATAGCATTTAAGTTTCTTAAAGCCTTAAGTAGGTATTTGAATGATAATAATGATTTATTTCATTATTAGAAGTATTAAGGGTAAGAATTTAGTTTCAGGTAGAGGGCTAAATGCTTTAAAAATTGACAGATAGGTTTTGTCCATAAAATAGGTAGGAAAAGCCAGAAAGATATTTGTTGTCCAGGGACAACATGATAATTCTCAATATTTATTGCCAAGGAAAAGATGAACCCATACTGTATTCGTAGAAGTATTTGAAAGTAGAAAAGGCAGTCAGAGTTTTCTTGAGACTGGAGGACTATCTGAAGATAGATAATGGACAAGAAGAGCTTTTGGAAATTTACGGGAGCTATGTGGCTAGAATATTATTATGTGTTTACTTATAATATGTATTATTATTTAGGTGTATAATATTATTATTACATTACCTACAATATATAATAATGTGCTTGCTTTAGTGACTGCTTACTTACTTTGAAAAGATAATTTACTCGAAGAGAAAGAGTTGTTTTGGAGAGTCAGTAATTCCCAATAGGGTTGTGCTCAGAGTGGTAAACTAAAAGCTAGAATTTAGTTTAGTTAATGTAAGTATTTATATACTTATTCAATGTGTGTGTATGTGTATGTGTGTATGGGGCTTGGAGGCCCATAAAATAAGGAATTATCAGTACGGGTCAAAAATAATTCACTCGAGAAACGACAAATCGGTCAATATCTTAACTCGCTATTTATGACGGTATTTAGAGAATAACTTCTTAAATCTTGATTTATTGCAAGCTATTCCACTAGTTTTCTTCTCCCATGGGTCTAACAAGCCAACTCTCATCTAATACTGAATGAACTACTATGATGATGAAGTATACATGCAATCCGTATCATCTCCGTGGGTTCCATGTCCAACCTTAAAGATGATTCCCTTTGGATGGTCTTGTCCATAATAATACACAATGTGTATGTGTGTGTTGGTTACTTGTATATTGTATTAGTATATTATACTTTGAGAAAACATCCCCCTCAGAAGCCATCATCTTAAGAGTTGTGTTGTGTATATGCTGTAAATTGTAATGTAATAAAAATGACCAAGCTGCTTTGCTTTCTCCTTGTAATACTTCTAAGAGAGAGTTGATTTGACTTGTAGTAATATTTCCATTACCCAGAGATAATTTTTGAGTTGTGACCAAAAGTATTTGCAACAGATTTCTTCTACTCTAGAGCGGCAGGACTTATTTATGTAAGCGGACTTTCTCCAAAAACATCCCCTTGGAGAAATCTCCGAGTGGGGATATTAAGCTTTAGGCCAATCTTTCATGTGCATCCCTTCTTTCTCATCTGGTTTTCCTTGATCAAAGCACATGTATGCAATACAACTGGCTCTTTTGTAATTACAATGTTTACCATACATGCTTACTTACTTGGAATCACTTATTCTTTCCCTATGTTATTTCTAGATTTTTATTTCTGAATTTTTATAAGTTGTAAAGAGTTTGTGTAAGTCGAAAATCACAATATAGAATTGTTTAACTTTCACCACTTACTCTTTACAATATTTTAGTTTGATGAAACTTAAAAGTATTGTACCAAATGACTAGAAATGAATTAGTGACATAGAAAGTCACAAGGATCTGTCACCCATCCGTATTGTTCTATCCTTCTGTGCCCGATTCATTAGGACGTGGCTTGGCTTACCAAAAGTCGGAATGTCAATGAGAGAAAGAATTGTGTGGCTTTACTCTCTCGTATTTACATTCATCGAGAAGAAAAAAGACTTGGAGTGACTTACGAGTGTTTCATAATTCATTCTTTAGATTATTCTTTTGTAAAATATAACGCTTTCTCGTACATTTACCATATACCTTATAAGTGTACGGTCTGGTCGAACTGGGAAAAGTTAAGTAAAGGAAAAGAAGTAGAAAGAGAGAGATGTGAAAGAGGGAAAAATTCGTTATCGACTTAATTAGTACAAGTCATTAAACTCGGTGGAATAAAAGGGGAGAGGAAGTAAGTTTTTGGAGACAGAGAATAGAGAGGGACTTAAGGCAGGGCGTCTTAAAAAGGATTTGGTGGCAGGAGAAGGATGGTTAGGACAAAAGAGTGTATTTAGATGAAAAATCACGCTCAGACCAAAGAACCTCAGAGATTAACAAAGGATGGATTAAAAATTGAGGGAGAACTGCCACTACTTCAACTACTGAACTGTCTATTATAATAGTACCCAAAGTGTATGTACATACTATACCAATGTAGTCCTCTTTAGACTTTCTCAAATCATCTTTTAATACCATCAATTAAACCAAATTAACGAATGGCTCTTTTGCTCTTTTCCCTCACTCACACACAATGTTATAACTTTGTATGCAACATTCACTTTCTCCTTGGGCTCTTAATACCCCCCTCATCTCACTAAAACATTGTGAGAGAGCTAAAGCTAGACTCAAGAGGAGAGACCAAGCATTTATACCAAGTTCATAGTTGAAGAAATTCTGAAATTTTGCCGCAGCATCAGCATCATCATCATCAGTTAGCTAACTTGATATCATCATCCATATGGACCAAAAAAGGGCTACTATACCACCAGTCCTAGTGGTTCAGAAGATACTGACTGTGCTTACTTAAACGGCTTTTAGTCTTCTTCATTCTCACTGTCCTCTCTCTTTTATAATTTCTCTCTTGTAGCCTTTTTCATCCCATCCATAGCACTTAAACCCAAAGCCCCTTTCCAATTATATCATCTCTAATAATACTTTTCTCTTCCAGATTGTTGGCTTCATCATCAAGGCATTAGTATCTACTTAGAACATACTCCAAGTCAAAGTCCGACCGATTTCTAGAACAATTTTAGCTATGGGCTTGCTTACACATGAATTGGAAACATATGCTAAGCCAAAGAAAGTTAGCCGTGCCTTTACATTTTAGGCAAAGTATAATAATAAGTAGAAGGAATTAATTGCGTATTAAGACCTGATGCTCCTTTTATTACTATTCATAAGCGAATGCAGCATTTACTTGAATGATAATATGATGTGAATATTTTGATGTTTTATATCCTCAGAAGTTTATATATTTCCTATATATTTCCTATTCCTTCTAAGTTTGGAAACATATTTTGAGTTTTAATTGAACTTGTATCTACTTAAAAGTTTCATTTCTGAAATTTAAACATCATTCAACCTAATCCATAGATGTGCCTTCTAAGAGTTGCCTAATTGACTATGCTTGTTACGTTTTACACAATTAGGTTTTGAAATATGAATTATTTCATCTGATCTTGAGTAAAGGATCACTTTACCCCTAAAGTTAGAAAACTTTGTTCTTTTAAGATTTCACCTTAACTGTCTCAAGAACGCCTACTCATCTACTGCATTAAAAGATTAGTCTCAAGATGAAAGTACAGTTACTAGCTTTATAAATTGTTTTTCGGAACTTAGTTTTTCCTTAAATTTGAAAATACTCATCATGAAGAAAGTAATGGCTATATAATTAAATATTTCGAACTTTAAAGTAAAAGGTGTACAGTGAAAGGCATTCGGTGACAACAACGGAGGGTAAAAATGAAAGCCATCGCTCCTAAGACACCTTACTGTGTGCAGTCCAATACTACTTTCCCGGAGTTACTAAATGAATTCGTAAAAGTCGTGTGAGATGGAACTACCGCAATGTGCTCTTTGTTCAGAATAGCCATGAAAAATGTTTACGCGTGTGGTGATTTTTTATATGAATCGAATTAGTGCAGATGCAATGTTTGGAAAAGAGGAACTTATTGTCAATGCATTGTAGTTTAATCAGTTAGAATCAAATTAGAAAGTGTAAAAATGCTTAAAATCAGAAAATTAGTAGAACACTTACATACTTATCAGAAGCATGCATACATATTCAAAGTAATAAAAGTAACGAAAACTTTTAACACAGAAAGTTTTCAAATGTTTTAGCCAAATAAAGTTACTGGACATAGCCAGATAAAAGGAACCCTTCGCAAATCTCATCTCTAAGGGCGGACAAGTTGTCCTCAAATTCTTCAATTGAATCTTGTGATGCAGCTCCGTACTTTTCAAATTGCTCCAATTCCATAACCCTGTCTTCCAGAAGGTTCATAGCCCATTCTTGATAAAACTTGTCACCTGTTTGCCCGATGAGTTGCTCCAATCCCAATTGTAACGATAGCAATTCTTGTCTCCATTCTTGTATTTTTTTCGCCTCAATGGGTATTTTGTCAGATGCATCTTCAGTCTCATTGTCACATTTTAGTGCTTGGTAACAGTGAAGAATAACAGCCATGAGTAGTAAATTGTCGTTTACACGGTCGAAAGGCCTTTCGTCTAGGAAACTGATGTAACGCATGTTAGATTTGTGACCTTCACAATACGCAGAGCCCATTCCATGTCCTTTCCAGAAATTGCAATTGCTATAAGTGTCCTGGCTATTAGTAGTCATAATAGCTCCTTGATCAATGTCTGCTTGAGGCTTGGGTGTAACTTGAACAATTCCCGAAGAGGAAAAGCAAGTGAAACCATCAACATATCCATCCTCAGAATGAACCCATGGCACGCATTCTTTCCAAGCTGAAGTGTCCTGCTTTCCTTGATGCTTTGTGCCATGAAAATGTCCTGGTTCTCGAGTTTTCTCCCATGACGTTGTATGATCAGTTTTTACTGCTTTCTGCTGAGATTTGAAAAGGCCATTCCACAGGCGAGTAAGAACTTTCACACCGACATTGATAATACCAGTAGGTTTGCTTCCGCTGGATGCAGAAGGGGGCAAAGTGGAGTCATCTGAAATCCAACGGGACGAGTGAATTCCGTGGGTGATGCTTTCATTACCTACACTTCTTGGAAATCGGATAGGTTCCGATGTAAATGACGGAAGCGGATTTTTAGATTGGCAGACGGAATTTGCATCGATTTGACTTTTCCAGTGTGTTTGGGTCATTACAGTCCTTACCAAAGGAGTGTCTATCTCTGTTGGACACATGTAGTTCGATCCACGGTGAAGCATTCCCATGAAAGGGGAATTTTTATTTTCGTCAAATGTGGAATATTTTCCCAAGTCTTCACAAAAGTTGTCGCTTTCTAGGGTGTCTCCTTGTACAAGTTCATTACGTGTGGTTTTCAAATTATTGGATCGCAATACAGCCAGTTTGTTGAGTTGAGTATCTAAAGGAGCTGCGTGCAAATCGCCTAAAGTTGTATTTTTAAAGTGCGGAACTTTATGGTCTACTGAGATCATCTTAGTTTCCATACGATTGAAAATATGTGGATTTTCTTCTTTTCCCAATAAAATAACAGGTCCATCGATTAAGAAACCAGATAGTCCGGTAAGAGCAAGCATGGAACCATTGTTTACCAAAACGGCATTTTCATTCATGAAATCGGCACCCAAAATTGATCTCCGAAGTCTTTTAAAAGCCTTAACAGCAACATGTTCCATCCAAATGTCCATTTTTAAGGACAGTTTAGCAGAAGAAGATGCGAAACTCGTGCTGACACTAAGATCTTTGCCAATTCCTTGTTTAACCATTTTTAAGAAGTCGGACACAGTTCCAAATATTAAGCTGTCCAAGTCTTCTTTTCCCACTGCACGAAAAGCTGAAGAGGCTTGAGTGAAATCTGTTTCCAGCACTCTAAACCGTATGCCCGTAATCTGGCCAGCAGTAGCAGGACCAGAAGCAGCAGCCTTAACCAAATCAAAACTTTTAGCTCTTTTCAGCTGTACTAATATCTTGAAAGTAAAAGCCTTCATTCCCGATTTTCCAACTTTGATAGCATCTTTTACAAAATTTTTGAAACTGTTTGCCGAATCAGGTTTTATTGCCCCTGACAAAAGTGCACCAGCTATGCCATTATAAGTTCCAGGTCGGGTGAAGTCCCATTTCCAAAATCTTTTAAAAAAATAAATTTAACCGTCAAACAATATTATGAGGAAATACAAAAGTACCGTTTTAACTCACAAGACTTACCGAAACTCATTATCATTTCCTGCGCTAATCGAATAATAACCAAATCCAACAGACAAGACAATACTTGAGCTAATCCATGCAACTTTGTGCCACGTTTTTGTAAAACTGACAAACATACTTTTCATCCCTGCAGCCCCTCCAGCAAATCCAGCTCCCGTCCCAAAACCAGAAAAGGCAGCATTATACAGTTCAGGTGACGTATAGTCCCATTTCGTCGGATCTTTAAAAGCATATATTTGATTTTTAGTTTATTGACGACATTTTTAAAGTAAATTTCGACAGAAACTGGCCCACCATACTGAAAATACTGGCAATCATTAACTTCAACAAAAACTCACCCCAATCATTCATTGCAGAAGCCATACTTAAATATGCAGCACCAGTTCCTAATGCAATAACCATGCCACCTGCTAAAATTGAGCTTCCACCAACAACTGGAAGCAATGCTGTGAAAGATGCTCCAATTCCTGTAGGCAACAACGCCCCTCCTAATGCTCCTAATCCTATCCCAACCCACGTCATGTAATCCGTAAAGTCCCACTTTGTAAAATCTAAAAAAAATCACACGTTTATACAATAGCTCCAATACAATTTAAAAAATTGATTTGGAAGAAAAACTTCTCGTACCCCAAGTTTTATTTGCTGCAGCGGCTCCAAGATATGCTCCAACGATAGCCAGAGTTATCGCGAGAATTATTGTTATGGGCTCTCTTCCATCCGGATCTATAAAAATTATAGGTGCATTCCCCACATACTTGTAAGGAGAGAAAAACACTTCTTCCGGATCGATTTGGTAAAATCTTCCAATTGAAGGATCATAAATACGGACATGAAAGTTGTAAAGTCCAGTCTCCTCATCAAACTCCTGGCCGGTGAACCGATATCTGATGTCTCCATCAGGGTCTGGCCCAATGTATTTTGAAATCAGTTTTCCATAAGGTAAATAATTATACGATGCGACAACTTGACCGTTTCTGAGAACCAGTCTAGTTGATCCAATATTGTCAAGAAGAACATTGAAATACTTTCCATTTCTCATAAAAGCAAAAAGTCCTCTGGGTCCATAAAAGAATGTTGTGGTCTTTGTTCTTGGGGGCAGAGATTCAGAAATGTAAGTTAACTCTTTTTCAACAAGAACTCGACCCATGCTGTCTCTCCCTAAGTACTTGATTTCTTGTTGTAGTTTCCCATCTTTATTGTACAATTGTTTGGAAACTCTTTCACCCTTGTAGTCATACCGGAAGAAAATTTCCCTTCCATCTCCTAGCTTCATTTTCAACGGGCGTGATGAAACTTTGTCGTAGTCGATGGATAAAACAGTCTTATTATCTCTATCTTGAATTAGATTAAGATTTCCGAAAGAATCGTGGCCAATTTTCATTTTTCCATCGCCAAACGTTTCTTCCTTAACGGAGATCTTGTTTGTGTTTGGATGATAGCTGAGTTCGTATCTCTCAAAACCAGAGTAAAATACTTTTGGATTCCCATTGAAATCTGTTGGTTATTTAAAAATTTAAAATGTTTAGTAAATCTGCATTGAGAATCTTTAGAAGCTGTTTCATCTTATTATTCCTCATTATTCTCTTACCCATATCAAACAGTTCCATATCCAACGGAGACTTTCCAATTTCACAAGAGAAATAAGAGCCAAGAACAGAGAATGCTTTTGAAATGTCTAATCCCAAACTTTTCAAAATGCCAGTGAATTTATCATCGAGGATTTTGTTTTGGACGACGTTGTTACTTAAGTACCCCTTTGTTTCAAGTAGTTGGTATACTTTTGGAGCGGTTGTGCTAAAATTAGGAAGGCCCAGTTTCCAAATGTCAAACCGTCGGGAAAACTCTTCCAGCGAAAATTTGCTTCCGATACGTTTCCCAAAGGACTCTGCTATAGTATATGCAAATCTACTACTACGCGATCCAACTTCGCTTTCCAAATCCTTTAATAATTCTTCCCGATTCCAAACCGGATTGTCCGACTTTCCTTGGATTATGTGGGTTTTGCCTTTTTCTTTATCTTCAAATAGGAAGTGATTCTCAAGAAGTTGTCCCCAAAGCTTTTCGGTTGTATCTTTGCTAGCGTTAAGCTTCAATTGCAATGATTCAGGAGTTAATGGAGAAGCGCAAGGAGTGTCCAAGTCATTTATCAAATCAATGAATTTGACTTTTATCAATTCTTTCATATTGCCATACTGAAATTTATAACCGTGATTCATCCTCTCCATGAACATTTTTGAAAATACGGCAAACATTTCAGAGTTTGGAACAGAACAAATTACTGGTAAATTTTCAACCTCTCTTAAAGGTCTGAATAATTTTACAATTTTTCCTTGATCATTGAGATAACCCAACTTCTGAATTGCATTATAGCAAACCTCTGCTTCATTTTTGTTCAAACTTTTGCTAATAAAATCTTGTGGAGATAAGCGTGCAATATTTTTAGACCATGTATTTTCAAAACTGGTTGATGTAGGGTATCCTGGCTCTCCTGTAGCTACATCTCCATAACCATTGTCATCGTAATTTATTTCTTGGGTGAAGTAGTCATTGCTATATTTTACAGGATATCCCGGGGAGTTAAACTGTACTATGGTTTGCACAAGACTCATCAATTGCGTATTTCCAGTGTTGATGTCAAGTAAGGTTTCCTTTTTAATATGTCCATTAGCAGCGTATTCGTAACGAGCGATTGCGACAGGAACAAAGTTATCCTTTACAAAGTAAACGTCAGATACCTGACCCAGTAAATTGTAAGAATATCCTATGGCAATTTCATCCACTGCATATCCCGTCAACAACAATTTCTCACCATCTGGAGACATTTTATATTTGGTTGGTATCAGAAGGGCAGGTTTTTCTTTCTCGGATGGAAGGATGTAAGTATCTGATGACAAGCGTCCATGGGGCAGCTCATGACCAAGCTCTTGAATAAAATCCATGTTGTCATTATCCCTTTGCTTAGAGGTGATTCTTTGAGTATATGTTAGAGGATCATATCTTCGACCAAGGTGCTCAATGATTTTGATTGGTTTCTTGGTAAGTTTTAGACTTCCGTTTTTCAAATCATCTATTGTTAAATTTGAATCAAAGCCTGTTAGCTCTCCAATTTGTGTCAAGAGATCTCCGTCATATATGTAATAGAAGACCGAATCGTATGATTTCTCCTTTCGCGATCCTTTGTGCAAAGCAAAGTCAGCATTTCCGGTTTTTTCGTTGAAAACGTATTCAAATGTCCCAACGTCCGGATCGGATTTCAAAATCACGTTATCTTTGTCATCATACTCGTAAAATGTGCCAAAGGCAGTGTCCTTAGAGTATCCGATTTCCTTCCACGGTCGAAGCTTGAAAAAAGTATTTTCTTGTTCATGATATTGTGGGGGCAAAGAAGCCACCAGGCGGCCTTTCTCATCGTAGTTGTAAGTTGCCAGAAGGTTCTTACTGCCTGGTGTTATCACAGCATTTGCAACAAGCCGGCTATCTTTGTCAGTGACTACAATTTCTGTATATCCTTCTCGATTTACTTTGTTCTTAAATTGATGTCCATCAGATTTGGGGAATAAATTTGAAACATGGATATCAATTTCCGCAGAGTATTTTACTCCAAATGACCCAGATATGGAATATGCGGTTCCAGGCAAACCTTCTTTCGACCATGATTCCAAAGGTCCACTTTCATAAACAACGGAAGTAAAGGGAACTCCACCATCGTTAGGATTGAGACGACTGGCTTCACCTTCAAGTTTTTGATTCTCAACATCAATTTTATCTACAAAATTTGGTCTGAATTGCAAAAGATTCTCGTTAGAATTAACATTAATCAACGTTTCTTTTGTTTTAGCTTGAAGGCGGCCTGCTGGGTCGTAATAATTTTCGTAAACTTTGACAGTAGATTCGTCTACCATGTTTAGGATCTGAATTTCTTCCATTTGAGTGTTAAAGTAGCTGATCTTCAAGGAAGGGTTTGGCAGTACTACGACATTTTCCATAATGACATTTCCTTTTACTGCTACTAAAATTTTTCCAGTTTGCAGAATGGATACGTTGTTATCTTCCCACACCAATCCTTCAGGGGTCCAAATTATAATTCGGCTTTTATACAAACCAAAGACAATCGATCCAGCAGATTGAAGCCGAAAGTCCTGATTCTTAAATGAAGAGGAAGTGAGCTTTGTTTCAATTTCTGATTCTGATTTTAAAATGTACTCCCTATTAGACAACGTCAACTTTATTTCCGAGCCTTTGTCATTTTCGGGTATCAGAGAGTATGAAAACCTAAACACAAAAGATTCATGTTTATTCATATCTAGAGTAAGCACACTTTCCCTTGAAAAGTCCAGGAATCGGAATCCATTTCGAAAAACGCTGATGCTAGAGTCTTTCGGTTCAAAGGTAGCTAGTGGATCATTTTGAAATCCTTGAATCCATCCAGGTTGAGCGAGAGATTCTATTTGCACGAGACTCTTAAGGCTCTTGAAACTGGAAGACAAATTTTCTTCAACGGTTTCAAATTGCATACGAGTAACTTGTCCCAGTCCATTTGTTTTTGTAACCGCATTCCCTCCGAGTGCATCGTAAATTTTTGTAACGATGAGTCCAGTATTTCCCAACAAGTTATGGGTAACTTCTCCTTTATCATCATAAACAAAGATTTCAGAGGTCCATGCCGTCGGAGAGAAAATAACGTGGTCGACGTCCACGGGTCCATTGTTGAATCCACCTTTAACTTCAACTAGAAGTTTTAAACCTCCTTTTGGCAAACCCTTTCTGAGAAGCTTTTCAATCAATGGCTGCAATTCATTGGGATGAATTTTGATCTCCAAATGCTGCCAGTCGCCTTCAATGTACACAACCTTGGAGACTAATGTAACACCCTCTGGTTGTAATTTTGCCTGCAGAATGGTAGAAGTCTTTGGAGGTGTTGCTTCTTTATTTTTAATTCGAACCCATGTTGATATAGTATAACTTTGATCTTTTATCAATGGAAATTCGACAGATATGACATCCTTGGCTTCATCAAGTCGGAGAAAGCTGTTTCCCGTTAAGGCCATGCTTGACAGGACAATGGATTTTGGTTCAAACTTCCAGGAACAGGGTGGAACTGATGATTTTTCATATTCTTCAAATCCAATAAAACCAACTTGGCAGTCTTCTGCTTCAAATGGGGAAAAATTGGTGATGGGTTTCATATCCCATTTGTCAAACACCATGGTTTTTGGAAATGGTTGTGGTTTTCTTTCGGACTTTGAAGCGCCGGGGGTTAGCTCTTCAAGGAAAGTGCCATTCCCATCATAGGCCTTGGGGTATGTTTCATTGATATCAAAAGAATATGCAATATGTCCAAATTTTGATTTCTCTCCACCTTTGATAAGAGAAGCTTGTCCAAAACTGACTTGACGACTCTGTGTCATTCGCTGTTTATCGTAATCATACGAAACAGTTCGCTTCAAGTCCTTACCTTCCATTTGGACAGATTTAACAACGTAAGTTTCTTGTCCACTATTTGATAACCATCCGGAAAGGCGTATTTTGAAGTCATTCGGACTGTCTGGCAATGTTGTTACCACAAATTGCGAAGAGCTCAGTCCGCCATGAACTATTTCATTTTGAATTTGACTGAATTCAGTAATCTCTTCTCCGAGAGCATTTCTCTTGAACGATACAACCATTGTATTGTTTCCTTCCAACGAGGCAACGAATCCTGGGTAGAATGGGTAAACTTTATTCGAATCGTTTGATAAAGTATAGTATTCTTTCATATCCTTTCGGCCAAAAACCTTAATTTTTCCCTTGGTTTCGGCCCTTTTCAACAAAAACTCCTTTCCAAGTTTCATATCATAGGGAGCTTCAGGATCATACGTCGTGTCTAGTACCCACCCTGACCCATTGTGTTTAATGTGGTTAGTACTTCCAACCTGAAACACTGTCTGAGACAAAAAGTACCCCATGTAATTTTTGGGTTCAAAAATAAACATTCTCGAATCCCTCTCTTTCATAGCCTCTCGAAATGCCTCAGTAACTGCTTTTGTTTCCTTCGGATGTTCGGGATCAGATGCTTCGATGAGAAATTTTCCTTCTTCTTTCACGTATCGGAAGTTGAGTGTTTGTGTTTTCCCCTCGTCGGTATTTGTCACACTTTTTCGTAGATCTCCAAGATTTTCCAGCCTTACTTCGAAATCCTTGGTATAAGCCTTCTCACCTTTTCTATTGAGTACAAGCATATGAACATGTTTTTTACTCGTCCAGCCATCATTGTCTATTGAGCAAGTTGCCACACTCATTGCATTGCCTCTCATTTGAAACTTCATGGAGGCGAAAGTTGTTTCAAAGTATTCTTCCATTTTCGGACCCAAGTCAAAGTTGTTTTTGAAAAATGTTGAGCAGTATTCTCCTGTTTTCTTTATTTCATACGAATAAGGCGTTGCTGACCAACTTTTGAACGTCTTCACAATCCAAAAGATCTTACTATTTTGCTCATTGTACCAAGAAATGATTGTGTCGGTGGCTTGAATATCTCCGGTTTGCTTGTCAGTTGAAGGAATATTGTACGTAAATACTGAATTGAATTTAGAATCCTTGAAAACCCATTCGAATATTTCAAGCTTCCCCTGGGCATCCACTGTGACAAGGTTTCCACTAGGAGTGACCTTTGTATCAATTCCTTTCTGGAAGTATTCATCCGTTCCTAATTGCCACTTCTTATCATCTTTTTTGTCTTTAGTTTTTTCCTCTTTCTTAGTAGCGTCAAAGCAGAACACGGTAATATAATCCCCATGCGAAACAGTTGCTTGACGGATCACACAGTTTTTATTGATAACCAAGTTCAGCTTCTTCAAGTCCTCAGTCCTACAAAAAAAACATTGTATACAATAAATTTCAGAGCATTAGAAAGTTTGAGTATTAAAAATAAATTAAAAAAGTGTTCACATTGGCTTTCCAAGTCCGCTTAAATCATCAGTTCTTCCATCGGCCGGATTAAAAACCACAATTCGATTGGAAGTAGCAAATGCAGACATTGAGGAGCTATGAGCTGCAGTTGCAACGGTATTTGCAGGAGCATCTTGCATTCTGGTGATAACATCCCCTTCCAAATTAAGGAAGTTAAGCCGTTCATGATGATAGTTAACCACAAGGTTACGTTGGGGCACTTCTACTTTGGAAACCTTCTTAGTGTTACCGTAAGTGAACTTGATCATGGTTTCCCAGCCCTTCTGAAGGAATTTCTGTTGGATTTCTTGAAGAACATTGTATTTGTTGTACAAGAGTTGAACATTTTGCTTGTGAAAACCAGTCTGGGCGTCATAAGACTGGAGCTTTTGATCCTTATCGTACTGAAAGTTTATCAGCACTTCATCTGAATCTTCCGAGCGTACTCGTACTAACTGAACCGACTTTGTGTATTCCTTTCGCATAAACGGTGTCTCGTTGTCTGTCACTTCTTTAATTTGCTGATAGTCGTAGAGCAAAACAAGAGATGATTTGAGGTCTTTGTTGTATTGTTTTTTCACAAATCGAGTCAAATACCATTCAGTCCCAATCTTTTTCATTGAGTTTTCTTCAGTTTGTTCAAAACTTCTGTAGGACCAATTCCATTTTATGGCTGTCTCTTGAGAACCAAACATTAATTGGCTTGTTTTTGTATCAACGGTCCACTTTAATAGACGAGGTTCATACAAGACTCGAATGTTTTCAGTTTCTTTTTCAGTCAGTTGGGAATTGGATACTTTGTACAATCGTTTGTTTTCTTCATCGCCTTCGACAAATTCCAAGTTGTACACGGCTCCATCGATAACCAAAAAATATGTGGGCTCAGCGTCCAGTGTATCCGATTTGGGGTCCATTGATATGAAATTGGAATTGCTTGTACTCCAACCGTCGTTCCCAACTGTAGGCAAGCCTTCAAATCCAACCTGTGTTGAAGCATACTGAATTCCAAATCCAATTTCTGGAATTAGTTTTAAATCAAATCCAATCCCTCCGTTCTGCATATTTACAGCCTCTGCAAACACGTTGGAATTGATACCATCTAAGATGGAGAGTTCCATTCGATTTTTCAATTTTATTTTATTGATTTCAGACAGGGAAATCTCCGGAAATCCTTGGCCAGGTCCTAAAGGTGGAGTAGGAGGGACTACTGGGGGCTCAGGGAGTTTCTTGAGTTCAGTGTTGTACCAAATCAAGTCATCTGATTCCACCGAGTTTCCAATAAGCCATACTGAGTTCTTGTTGTCGTTAAAGACAAAAGTAGAGTTCATGAGATCCCCAGTCCATTTCAAGGGAACATCAGAAAGAGCCATTCCTTTGAAAGGCTTTATGGTGGGTCCGTCAGAAACAGAAAATACTTGTTCTTGATTACAGGATGATGAAAGGGCAGAATTACTCCCATAAAAGTAGGTTCGTAACTGGAATACGGCTGTCCCTCCTTCCTCACGTTCGAAACCATAAATGATGGAAACATCTTTTTGAAAGGAAACCACTAAGTCCTGGAACTCGGTTGGTTTTCCATCCATGCTCGGAAGAAATTGAATGTTCTTCACTGAATCCTTCAAATCATTGGGAAGTTTGAGACGTATGACTTCCTTAGCAGTAGTCTGTTTCGAATTGAAGTCGTAGGAGAGTTTGTAGGAGAGAATATTACCATCCTTCATCGTGGAAATCCAGTCAGAGTGAAACTTTTTATCCCCCACAGAGGAAGCATAGCCAGATTTTGTAACCCAAAGGTGACTTGGGTTTTCGAAAGCATCCGGAAGCTTTAAATAAACTCTTTTGAAGCTCAGTTGTTGCAGCCGGTAAACAACGACACGTTCATCAACCTTGCCTAAGATAGTAATGATTTCAGGATCGTCATTAAGGAATTGTCCGCCCAGAATGAGTTGATCTTCCCAAGCTCGATCATCCGAAAATTTGTCATCCAAACCCAGTGTTTGAATTGCACTTGATTCCGCATCAACCTTGTAGAACTCGATTCCTTCGGACCTCCTAGCATAAATGAGAACGTCTGTTGAAGACAGACCCGATGCAGATGCAGCAGCATCTGAACCCTTGACGATTCCAATAACCTTGTCCAAATCTGGAATTGATTTTGTAGAAACTTCTTCGAGTTGGTTTCCATTTGCTTTCAAAACATTCAGAGTTTTGGTTTTTGTCTGCACAAGGAACCGGGTACTATCAACTGCATTATTGCAGATTGGCAGTATTTGGTGGACTCCACGGTTCGGAAATGAACCGTTGTTTTTGGGAGAGAGTTCCATAATTTTTTAGGAAGATGTACCTAAGATTTTATATCAGAAACATTAATAAGTATACACAAGAAATTATATTTTTGTCTAAAAAAAATAATTATTATTGTGATTTTCAAGTCCCCTTAAATTAAAAACATCCATTGTCCATCGTTCATTCATCGCTCATGAGAAAATCTTAATAAAGTTATAACTTATCCTTCCCCATTAATGTCATTTTTTCAGCCTGCAATAGACAACCATTGTACGAATACACCCTTAAAGTGACTTAAATAACATTGCCGATGCTGTAGTATTGTACAGTAACCAAAACCCAGGAACCAAAAATTAATAAGCTAATCAAGGAAAAATAACATTTCCCTTTACTTAATGATATTTAATGCTTCCTAAAGTTTTTCGTCGAAGCAATAATATTAATTCTCGTCTAGATAGAGTATGGCCAACTCGACCGCAATTAGGAGCGGAAGTCCTACCGATTGGTCTTGGGATAAATATTGTTCCGAGCTCAAGAGCCGGAAAAACGTAATATTTAATTCCAAAACCATCAAAGATCATCCTTAATTTTATCATGAAAACAGTTGCTACTTTGTCATTTGTATAAATATCAAAATGTATACCTAGGTTGATTCCGATCTCATCATAAGGGATGTGTATGTATCAAACATAATATACATAATAAGTGGATGCATGATCTACAATTTAAATGAGAAAAATCCCTGATAACAATAATTTTGAATATTTTTCAATTCTTAATCAAGCTTAAAAATTTAAATTGTGTATGAATGATTAACAGAGCTATACTTTCTAAGGTTTATGGTCGAGTGTAAATCATGAAAAAATAATTATATTATTCGTTTTTGCAGCTTTATGTCTGTGTTTAGGCTGGACTCCGCCATATCAGACACCTTGGCTTTGACAGAACAGCAGAAGATGGATACAAATAAATTTCGCCTACAACATAGATAACACTTTTAAATGTTAGTATTTCGAAAGGGCGACCATCAATTGTTTTTTAAATCATAGCAAAACGCTGCAATTTGGCATGGGAAGTTGGGTACAAAAATAACCTCTCATTCGAATGTAAAGCCAATTTAAAATGCTTTTGTGACCCTCTTTAGCACTCCTAGCCTTCATGAGCTTTTTTAAATCATTTAAAGTATTATTAAAAATTAGTTCTGAGATCATGCGGACTAACTTGTAGTTGTACAGGGTGATTCAATGAAAGCTACAGGTATTTAAAATACTCTAGCGCTGGTATGTCTCAGTCTTGCATGAAATTTTTTTGTTTGAAAGTTTAGGCGATTCAAAAATGTACGTATGCATGCAAAATAACAGTTTAGGAGCTAGCTTGGCTCTGGAGTTGAGATTTGGTATAATAATATTATATTAACAAAACCTGTTTAGCCTAGGTGAAGATGCACAAAGACAATTTTTTGTACCAAGGGTTTACATTCTTTCCTTCTTTTTACCTTCTTTCGATGCTGATGGAGTAATGTAGGCCTTTGTTCACTGCAGGAACTTTGTCAACTCGGCAGCACAGCAAATAGATGCGCACCTGAATGAAATTGATCCTTGATTCAGTCCTCCTCTCCTTTGTAATAGCAGAAGTTGCAACGTACCTAACATAAAATCACAATTTTCATTTTTCATAATATTGTTTTGTAGGAAATATGTAGTTATTTGGAATTATGGAATGTTATTCATTATGTAGGGAAAAAATAATTTCAGGAAAACTACAAATTTTTAAATTCACTATCAGTCAACAATGATGCACTTTACTAAGCATATTGAGGATACATTGTTTTAAAAGCCAGTTGCCAAAAATCAAATTACAAAAACGGATAATATTTTTTTTTCAAAGATGAAGGAAATCATTGAACGTACCGATGTATTATGGGCTGTCCTAAGAAGTCCTTATCTTCTTAAAATAGGATACAAAGCATACACTTGTTGAGTGAAGAAAATTATCAAAAAAGCACAAAAAATGCTGAAATGTTTGTTCAATGGAAATAAAATGATTTAAAAAGAATAGGAAGGTTAAAAAGTAAAAAATAAGAGTTGTTTGAGCACTTGAAGTCTAAAGAAGACTGCTGGGTAACGTTTTTACATACAGCACAAGAAAGTAAAAAATCTCATAGGCACCAAGTGCCTTTGCATCCCTTCACGGATACAGATTTCTTGTTATAAAAGAATATGCATTGTATTGAGATTTAAAATTTTTCAGTCTGGTTTAGAATATTAAGGCCAAGGTCTTTGATACAAAAAAATCCTTCCGTATTGAGCTTAGGTCCGAGTTTGAAGTACCTAACTGCTATTATAAGTCAACTTGCAGTATGTACCTAGGTTAAAAAGTGAATAAGATTACTCATAGAAAAAAAAGTCCGTAGGGCTGCTTTCTATTAGTTATATGCTTAGACCATTACCATTGTCTAGTAAAAGCTCTGAATTTTATGCTGAAGAGTCGAATGAAACATGAAGTCCTCGTTATTAGTGAAGTAAAACACTATTTTCATATACATACAATAAAAGTCTAAGGTAGAAGGAATGAAATAAGAATACAATGATAATTTTTTCTAAAATATAGTTTGTTAGTGAGCTTATTATCGAATCGGAATAAAACTTCTAAATTTTAAAGGAAAATACTGTATTTTACTGATGCCTCTTGTAAAATATTACCTTAGCTCTCAAGCTTAGCTGGAGAGTCATCATTCTGTTAGAGCTTACTATTTGTAGTTTTGAATATATTTGAAATGAATGTAACGAATTTCATGTAAATTCTCTACATTATTCGTCATAGTCAACTTTCTAAATACCCGATAAAATGACGGCTTTTTAATTTTAAACTGCCTTTCGACCGCAAAGTATATATGAATATTTTTGGTATTCAAATAATGCATATGAATAAATATACGCTGTAGTTTTATTTTCTTTGATAATGTATGACTCAAATAAACTTTGTTTTCGCCAGAGGAAATTTAGTACAAAAATAAATACATTTAAACTTACAAAGTATTTCCTTAAAACCAGTAACTGCAGTTTAAAATACGGGATTGTTAATAAGCTGTCCGAACTAAACACAGTAAATTAAAAGACAAATCTGTCGTAAGTTAAAAAAAAAATGAATTGTATGCTTAGTTGTTGCTTCGTCTCACGAAGACTTCGACTGAAGTGAAGCATTTTAAAACATGCACTTTTATTGATTACCAAGTACCTATAAATTCTACCCTTAAAGTACCAAACTGCTTCTAATGAACCACTGAAGCTAGATAGCTCGTATCTCAATATCATTGTCTCTCTATTTCAATATTAAAAGCTTTTTAAGGTACAAAAAATTATTCCCTCATCAGATCAAAGCTGATTTTATTTCTTTCTGTGTCATTCTTAAGGACAAAAGGTAGAACGGAGAGTTTTACAGAATCCAGGCTCCATTGTTTGAGGGCAGCAAAAATAAATATATCATGGTCATAAAATGTTCAATATTTGTTTTAAAAAACTTCTTTTCAGGTTGTACCTGATGGATAATCTCAGACCAAAATATGCAGACAGTTTTAATGCATTCAAACCTTCATTTAAATAATAATAAAAGTACTGTACCACCCGAATTAGAAACCCATGGGGAGAAGGGAAGTTCTTGTACCAAAAATCGTACAAGAAATTATGTATTCTGGGAGAAATCGTATTTTTTTAAACACGAAAACAGTATTTTTAACCTTGTGCTTTACACATTCTCATACGTTTAACATACAAATAAAATGCACTGATGATATGCTACAGTTAAAAGTTATCTTTCGTAAGTATCAACGTATTTAAACCAATAAAAAACGATATTCAATTCAATTTCAATTCAATTTCATTTTTATTCAGTGTCTAAAATTTTCAACACCATCCGTGTGACAGTACTATCGTAGTTAGTACTACATACCGTAGTTAGTACATCTATTTCTTTGTAAAAAGCAAACAACAATGAAATGAAATCCATTTTTTAAGTCCGGCTACCTTTTACGGTCCTTAAAGTGAGTTACCTTTTATTCTAATGGAATATGCTAGACAACTTTCTTTAGAGTTTAAGTTTGACGATGCTAGTTGGGTATTACAAAGGAACTTCAAGAAAGGTAAGTCAGAAGACCAGTTTTTTCCTTACGATAGTAGATGTAACGATGTAAGAGATATTTTTTAATGTCTTCTGTTCTATTCTGACTGCGCTAAATGCTTACAAACCTCAACTCTAATCCAGTTTAGGGCAAGTAAATGAAACACAGCCCTGGAGGAACACATTACTAATCTAAACGATTTTCATAAGTTATCTCGATTTTTTATTGTCAACATTATGCTTTTACAGATCAACCATGGACTAAATTGAACTATTTTAAGTGTGAGCCCTAAATTGAATGGGACATCTTAATATAAAATCTTCTACCTTCAAACCATCCTGTAAAGCTATAACCTATGACTTCACAATTATTTTGTTGTGCTGGAAGTTAGTCTGCTGGAAAAGCTGACGACTATTTACGATAGTAACAGATAAGATTCTTTTGCAATTTAATGCAAGTTAAGTTGATTACGGTTGGATTTCTGTTGGAAAACAAAATGTTGAGTATTTGAAATTTATCATACTGTAAAGTAATAAAGGTTTTACTTAGCATAATCTTGGTTACATGCGACTTTTCATTTAAGCTCATAAAACATGAGACTTGAGATCCAAATTGGCTACAGTGATCTTTGAGGTTTCGTCATCTGCATTTGCTCGCATGCTATAGATTGATTTACGGATTGTATAATCAAATTTAAAACTTCCTATGTTCAATTTAATCAATTCAGTACACAGGCTCACAGCGTTTTATGCTTAGTTTTATTATTTGGCATTTATTGTTAGCTAAGTTTAGAAAGTTCCATCGCTACAAACTTTATAAGGGGCAAGTAAGTTGGTTACTGTGTTTTTACAAATAGATAGAACCTTTTTTCATTTTTATTGAGTTTTTAGACCTTTTATGGCTTTTAACATGTCTCTTGGAAAAAAAGTAAAAATCAGATCTCAAAGTATGTCATCCGAGCCTACCCTAAGGGTACATGAATAAAGCAGTATAGTACATCCAAATACAGCTTATCTTTTCAACTAAAATTGTGTGTTCTGATAATGAACCCTTAACAAACAAATCAACCTCTCCAAGCTAAAGCACAAAGATTTTTACAAATAAAAGCTTCGCCAAGACTGGTTCTCAATTAATTTCACTTTAAGACATCCACTGGAGAGTACCTCAACATTTTTTAAAGGTAAATTATTTTTAACGCCGCCGGAGTTACGTTTAAAATTAGAAATCCATTTCAAATTATAAGTGGATAAAATGATCAAACTGGTCATTTTCGTGTTACCTTTAATCGTACTAATAATTCCATTTAGTGCGTCTTCCCCTTTGGATTCTGATGCCACGGAGAATTCTCCAGTCAAAAGGTAAAAATGACACAATCAAAATTAATTAATCAGCTTCTAGAAAATCCTTCGGTCATTTGATATTCTAATTTAAAATTCAATTATTGTAGAGCATGGGAAGATCAAGTAGCAGAGGATCTGCAAGTCCAAATCGATAGATTGAGGAAAGATGTTCGAGATGTGACAAATAAGTTGAACAACGCATCTTCCAAAGACCGGATTGCTGAATTACATAATGAATTGAATGACATGAAAAAACGGTTGGAAGACAATTACTTGAGGATTGATCAATTGGCTAAAAACTTACGAGAAGAATATAGACAAAAGTTCGACACAGTTCAAAAGGAAATGAACAAACTCCAGGACAGTCTTACTGATCGTGTCACATCTCTTGAGGATCGGGTTCAAAATCTGGCCATTCTGCAAGTCATCGGAGCCATCCAGGATGGAAATGTTAATTTTGCAGCAAAGACGTTTAAAGGTGTCAGTTACCCTGAATTAGTCATCCCGAGAGTTATAAAAGAAGCTTACAAGAGGAATGACGAAAAGTATTGTAAGAATATTTTGGCATTCGTTGACGTTCTGGAACTCCTTAATGAACGACCTCAAGCCTTGGACCTCCTTTTGGAGGAGATAAGAGACCACAATGAAGTATACTCGCAGTCAGATTGTGTCTTTGGAATAGCGTATCAGACGAGGCAACTGTTGAAAGTCATATCGTATGGAGATCCTCTAGGTTATCTTTTTAGTGTCAGGAGACAACTGCCTGTAGCTGCCCATCTGTTAAACACATTTAATGGTTTCCTTTATGTGACCAGAGAATCAAAAGGGTGTAAGTTCAATTCTGACAATGACAAAGACAAGTACATACGGGATGGTCATCTTGGGGACCTCACCAAGTGGGAAGTTGAACCCCAGTCTGGAGGCGAATTTTACAGATTCAAGCATAGACAGTCCGGATCAATGTTAGAAGCTGACAGCATCGGAAGAGTTTACCTTGGAAGTCCATATAATAACGGCCCAAAGCAACAGTGGAAACCAATTCTGCAATCGAATGAACGAGTTGCCCTTCGTAATGAGGAAACTAAAAAGTTCCTTTCTTTCGAATCACTAAGTTCTTGCTACAAGTATTCTCAAGCAGACAAAGCTACACCAGTTTACATTCACCTGTAAATTTTAATACTTGACTCAACATGAACTGTGCAAACAATTTTGCACTGCGATATGGCAGTATGGAAATATTTCTACACTTAGAGCATTTCTAAGATGAATTTTAATTGGCATTTCAAATTCAAGCCTTTTGAAAAACACTATCCTATTTTTAAACTGTTTAAATTCAAATTAAGCTTATTAAACCTGATTCTCAATATGACTGTATTCTTCTGGGGTGTTTGTTTTATTGCTATTTTGCTGGTTTTCCATCATCTTACAATTTGGAAAGGGAATTATTTAATTGCATATAAATGGGTTGCGGACATAATGGTCTCCACAAAATGGTCTCCACATTATGGTCTCCACATTATGGTCTGTGGACAAAATGG
>JAQGBU010000429.1:0-29439 GCA_034698605.1 Isotoma decorata
CCACCGATGAAGGAAAGTTAATTTAATAACTCTCCTGAATTATGTCATTTAAGTAGGCTGAAGAGGATATGGTTATAGATACTTAAAGGATACTTTTATAACTTTACCAAGAAAGTCTGTATGGAACTGAACATTTGAATTGGAATTTCATGTTGAATAAAGCTCGGAGAAAAAAACAATTACTGTAATCTGTAATATTAAGAAATTATCATCCAATGATACCACAATGTAATGCAAGACGACTAAAAAACACATTCATATAATAATTATACAACCTTAATTGACATTTCTATTTCAGGAAAAAGATGCAAGAAGACAATCTATAAACAAAGACTCTCCTGATGGTGCATCACAGTCATCCTCTGAAAACAGTGAAGAAATCTACACAGTCTACCTTCACGGTCCTAGATTCATAGTTCCTATATCTTTATTCAATTTTCAAAACCCTAATGCTCTATCACCTAGTACAATAAGTGGTGGAGGTATTAACAATGTCACAGCCGCAACTACTGATACCACATCCTCAACCTTACGTCCTCCAGGAATGACCCATTCCCCATCAGCCCCTCCGAGGTCAAGTTGGCCAAACATAAGATCTTTCCTCGCCCCTAGTAATGGACTTATCGCAAAGAAATACAGATTTAAATCAGAACCAAGGCTTCTGGTCGAAGAGCTTGAAACCGAATCCAGTTCTAACAATGCCCCCATCAGTACCGCAAATGTCCTTTTGACACCTCAAAATGAACCACTCCCATTACATAGCCCTATATCTGGGGGAGGAAGTGATGAGAGTATTATTATAATACCAAATAAGTCATTCTCTAAAGAGGCCAAAGGTTCAAGAAAAGGTAGTAATACAAGTTGTGGACCAAGTACCTTCGGTGGAACCAACAGTAAAAGATCTAGCATTCTCTCAGCCCTAAAACACCCGTTAGCATATTTCACCGGAGTTATCCGCTCAGGAGGGAGCCCTACTAATATAGGTAATGCCACCATGGATTTGGACAATTTGGACCAAAGTGGTAATGAAATTAGCTCTAACTCCAGGATAACAAACCCTCCCGTGTTTCATCTAAGCGTTCCCAGGGATTCAGTACGACAGAAATATAGTTCTGTACCGGATCTTTGGGCTGTTAGAAACTCTCCTATTTTGCAGCAAAACCGCAAGAAAACTTCAATTCTATCTGACTCTGTTGTTGATACTTCTACTCTAAGTTATCTTTCTAATAGGGATAATGATCGTCAGTCCTTTTCTAGTTCGAATCCTGTTTTAAAATTAACTGTTACTAGTGATGAGTCCCCCTATTTGTAATTTATACCTTTAATAAAAAGCAAGGTTAATTAAATATCATAAGTATTTTTAACAGTAAATTCAACAATATTTCAAGAAGCCAAAATTTATTTGTCATTTTTATCATTAAATTAAACATAACAATATAATATAACAATAATAATATTATTTATTAACTTGTCCATTGATTCTAACAAACAATAAGTTAAGAATAGTGCATAGGCCGTAATTTTTATATTAATATACTTCATTTTTAATCAACCACACAAGTACGAATTCCAATTGCATAATACTCAACATTAATAAATATCTGAATAAATATTTTCTCTATTGTTTTAAAACTTTCATTTCATTTGAATGGACAGTGTACGTTTCATTTCGGTTTAGGCACATTATTAGTTCGAAATATTTATTTGGTAGGCGTGAATACACATAATATAGTTCATTCGGCACTCAAAGCCTTTGCACATTAGTAATTTTGCAATTAGTTAAATAAACTTCTATTACAGTTTTAATATCGACTACTACATAATACATAAGATAGTCGTTTTATCGAGATGCTAATCGCTTTATATTTCAAATATTTTTATTGTATGTGAATAAGAAATTCATTTCGCTTTCAATTGCACTTTGAATCATAAAGCACCTTAGCATAAAATATTTAACTTTAGTAGTAGTTACACACTGTAATAGTTGTTGCATATTTTTATACGAGTAAGTCTTCTGAGGCTATGTAACTTTAGATAATCATGAAAATGTTGCTACTCTACTTTAGCATTACTATATTTTACTTTTATACTTACACTGTGTATACTACAAATACGTAGAAACATTCCAAGCAAAAATTAACAGCATGCATTAACTTCTATAAGAAAGGGTTATGACAAGACGGATAAACAATGGTAATAATAATAACAACGGTAATGAACAATTGTAAAGCAAGATCAACTAGGAAACATGCTTTGTGGTCTTTGATCCATTTTGGTCATTTTTTGGACAGGCTGATATGGCTATATTTTATGGCACAAATTGAATCTCTAGTACAAAGAGAGGAGATTCAAATCATACTTAACCATCCTACTAATTATCTAAAAATTACACAATAATATACGTAGATATTTTCTATTGCATAAACTAAGCTTTCTGTTATTTTGTAGCAATTGCATTTAGGTAAGTCGAAATTGCTTTACTTTAATTGCTCAAAAATTTACCTACTTCAATAGAATAACCAATAATGTCCGTGGTGACTTGAATCCTATAAACAATTAAGAATTTATCAAGACTACTTTAAAATTTCGATTCTAAACCTAATTTGTTAAATTTTACATTTTTCAGTAATGGACGTTAGAAATAAGGTAGACGCTATTTACAGTTCTGTAAGTCTTATAATAGGCTGACATATTAACACACATTGTTCGTTCGATTATTTATACTTTAATATGGCATTTAATCTAATTTTACGTGTAATACTTCCTACCTTGAAGTTAAATACCTTGCTTTTTTACTACCACGATACTGTAAGGAAATTAACAAATCATTTGTACACCGAAGGCTTTTAAAAGGCATGGTTTTTTTCACATGAAAGTTTTTCAAAATTTAGATGGTCATTAGTTTCTCTTCGGAAGACACTGGGATTCAATAATACTTTACTATTTTTTTTTTAGAAAATTGTCAACAAACATTACCCTGAGGGATCAATAACACGTAAGTTAACAACTAGGCCATTAAGAATATTTAAATGAGTCACAAAGAGTTTAATACAACAAATACTGCAACAAGGTTTAAGTTTAGTACAAGTACGAGTAAAGAAGTAAGTACCTAATTTGGACGATAAGTGAAACAAGACGGATATACGTCAGTTTTAAAACTTATCATGATAAGCCATAAACTGAAACCGTAAGCACACACACACAGGTATCTGAATTTATAAATAAATAAATCAATAACTACTCCAGTAACATTAATCTATTATTTCGAACTTTCCTGTTGTTGGAAAACCCTACGAGAACTTGTGACCTGTCTTGATGAAGAGGACTGTTCTTGCCTGAATATTCTTTGCAGGGAAACGCTACCATCGGCTCCTCTTGTTTCGAACGTTTGTTCTGATTGTATAGGACCAGAATCATAGTGACTATATTCTTCTTGGTAACCTGACGCGGCATCTTTTCCGAAGGTTTTTCCAAAACTGGACGGAAGCACTTGTTGACCTCCTTTAGGAGGCATGAAGGTAGACTTTGCTTGGGCTTCTGAGTAAAATTCAGATGGTTTCATGAACGTCTTTTTAGGTGTTGTAGGGGTAGGGGTTGATGCAGCAGAGGAAGCTGAGTAATATTGATCTGGGTGCCTAGGACGAGCATATAAGTCTTCGTGCTGATGTTGCTGTGGCTGTGCATATTGTTGACTTGTACCATTTTGAGGCTTGAAACTAGATTGTGGCTGCTGAGATACAGACTGTTGGAACGACCTCAGTGGAGGTGGTGGTGTTGGAGTCGTTTGTTGCTGATACTGGCTTGAGCTCTGATATCCAACTGAGCCCTCAGAAATAGTGCTATAAGATGGGGATGAGTTGTTAAATTTTCGGTCACGATCTAGCGTTGAGCCTGGTTTTGGAGAAATTGCTGGTTTTAATGGAACTGGAGTCGAGGTAGTGGGATAGCTGGTAAATTGTTGATGTGATTGCGATTGTTGTTGACGCATAATATTAAATGAGTTCGTAGCACTGTGTATTCTTTCAGCTGATGATTCCAACAGTGAGTCCAATCTGCAAAAAACACAAGCACGATCAGTCATTGACTTGAACAGGTACTCTTATCTACTGCAGACAAAATCAAGGCCTTTAAAGCGATGGGACACCCGATACAAATATGAACATGGATGGACGGACGAAACATGTACACGTTTTTGACACATTCATTTAACTTACTATGATTTATAAAGAAGAATACTCTCAAATATTATAAAATTCCCGATGAATCCAAGAAAATTTCGATAAATAATTTTGTTAAATCAATTCCATAAAAAACTGTAGACTAATTAATTGAATATGATATGTTTCCATGTTGAAATGTTTCCCATTATGAAATCCGAAATCATGTTACCTAGAAGTTTCAGGGGCGTCAAAATCGACGTCTGAGTCGTCCGTGTAACCTGCCATTCCACCAGTTTTTTCTTGATACTTCGCTCTACGAATGGCCGCCAATTTAGACCGCGCTTCTTGCAGCTGTCGCTCAATCTTCAAGACTTCTGACCTAGCATCAATTTCTTGCGCAATCCCTCCCACCATTCTCCTATTCAATACAAGTTGACGTTCTTCCTCTTGAGCTAAAGCTTGTTGAGCAGCTCTAACCAAATTGTCAGTTGCACGTTTTACTGCGTTTCCAGCAGCCTATTCGCAAAAACAAAATAATTCTTTTTACATCTCTTAAACAAATAAGGTATACATCAAGAACTCTGAATAATTGCTAATAATTCCCAGTCATAAGTCAAATTTGCAGCAGTGCTTTATAAAATAGTTGTACCTGCAATCTCCTAGTTGCATCGCTATCAGGGGCCGCCTTCACCTTGCATGCAACTAAAAGTTGAGCTGTGGAAGATGCTACTTGCTTTGCTGCAGAGATAAGTTTTTCTTCTGTCGCATGTCCTTGTACAAGAGAATTTGCAGCTTCTACAAGACTATGAGTTGCAGCGGCAACTAACTGGGCAGCTGAAACAAGTCCTTCTGACCACTGTCCGTCATCGGAATCACTTGTGGCTTTCCTACTTACACGGCCAGTGTCCACTAGTTCCCTTTGTGCAGCAGATGCTGCCTTTACTAAAGCAGACGTAGCTGCAGCAATTGACTTGGCTGCTTCAAGAATCATCTCGTCGAAGTTTAGATTTTCATCTGCCTCCTGAAATATAATTTTCACAATATGCATTAAAAAATTGTTGCAATTTCATTATTTGACTACAAATTATTCAATTATGACGATCCAATCAAGGTACGTCGTTTCTTCTGGGTTCGTTTTCACGCTCCGCTATAGTAATATGTTTGACTTCCGGTTGATAATTACTATACACAACCAAGAATATCAAACATATCTTATAGCAAAGGGCTTTTTCAGAATCCATTCTCTTCGTATCATCGTTGTACTAATAATGCTGAGTTGCTGGGTATCAAAAGGCTGTAAAATAAATAAAGAAGTTGATTTGGCAAATCCCAACATACCTTGATCGATCTCCTTGGACGTAATTTTTCCAACTTCTTTGCAGCAGCATCGATAGAGTTGGCTGCCCCCAACAGCTCGTTTTCAGCAATCACAGTAGGATCGTCAGGGTCCTCATATTCACTTCCTACAATGTCATTAAATCAATAAACTCATTAAAACACGTCTTACACTACAGCGACAATAAATAAATGAAGCTAAAAAGAGGTTCAAATCTACGAGTAATGAAGTACAAGAGATAAAACTACGAACTACAGTTACCATACAAGATACCCACGAGTAACCCAAAGGATACGGAATAATCCTTGGACGATGAAATTAGGTAATATTAGTTTGCACTACGTACTACATAGTCCAATTAAATTAATACAACCAAATAAACACCTGGTCAAACATCCTATGCAAACTCAATTTCATGCACATTAATAGTAACGCATGCAATTATACGACATTAAGGAAATGAGCTTACAATTTATAACTATGAACTAAAGAAGTGCATGCGTATCAATCGATAACAAGAACATATCAAAATACAAAAGAATAAATATTAATGTTTAGAATAAGACCCCACAACTTAAGACATCAGCACACTAAAATACTACAGGGAAAATCTGGGCAGAAAAACATCAAAAACGTCAAAATTAAAGGCGAACTTAAAATGAAGGCAGTCAATGCATCTTTTTAAGTGTTATCTTAATACAAACCTTCTTGTGTAGGGGTTCGAATCGCGTGACCAAGCAATGGATTGGCAGTTAGCTGGTTGTGAACAACTTTACAAGGGTGAGACAAATAAAATTTCAAAAAAAAAATCAGATTTGATCCGTCAATTTGATCAGCATTTGCTTAATAACTAGTATTTGGTAATTAAACACTCAACTAAAATACTAAATAATTTGTTCTGTTATCTTAATCTTAATTAATCATAAAAATTAATAAATGCACAAGTCATTATTAAAATATTTACACTCGTTAGTAGAAATCGAACATTAGTCCTATCCTAACTTCATTTAGAAAATACTAAAATTTAAGTTCTAAAATACTATATCTTCCTTTGTTGAAGTTAAGGCTCTGTAGCTACGATAAGCGTAAATTTCATTCATAATTTATAAAATAATAAAACGGTTTACACAAATTAATTCTCTATAACTCTCCGTACGATGTTTTTTAGTAGTTAGATCAATAAATAGTTCATCCTGAGAATCCTGACTACCATTAATTTTGACCCAGGAATGTGCTGGGCTGACGGTACATTAAAATTATTAAGAGATAAGTTCATACCTTTCATGAGTTGAGCAACAGCAACCAATTCA
This sequence comes from Isotoma decorata, assembly GCA_034698605.1. Lineage (NCBI taxonomy): Eukaryota > Metazoa > Arthropoda > Collembola > Entomobryomorpha > Isotomidae > Isotoma > Isotoma decorata. Next base: position 6,807 of record JAQGBU010000429.1, read on the forward strand.
GTAACCGCTTGAGCAATTTCCCTAGAGCAATGAGTCAACTGTGACTTGACCTCTGCACCTGGATGATGAACTGCGTGTAATACAAACTGAAGGAGTTCTCTGTAATTCATTGCCAATTGTCTTCCAGCAATCAGAAGTCGTTCACGCATTTCCCCTTCCACTCCAAAGGCTCCAGCCTTGACTGTCGTAAGTAAATCAGAAATTGCCTTTCTTCCCATGTTTGCAGCTACAATTATATCATCCTGTCTGCAACTGTTCCCAGCAGCGACCGCCTTGGCTGTAGACTGTGTGACTGGCTTAGTAACACGGACAAGATCTTCAGGAGTTATTGTCCTTCCTTTCGGTATCTCAGGTGAATCGAATGCCTATCGATATAACAACGAAAATTACTTCTCTCTTCATTTTTTACAAAATATGGAATTGAACGAATGAATTCATGCGTGCTTACCCGAATTTCTTGAGCAATTGCTTCGATTGTCGCTTCCAATGCACGCGTTCCTCTCGTGTGTTCGTCTTCTACAGATTTGACGGTCTTCAAGAGGGAAGTCACATTAGTCACCATTATCTGGAAAAATTATTTACAATGATCAATTTATTTTTTCACAAAAATCTTCGGAATCATGCTTTCCAAACAAGACTAGACCACAAAATCCACATATCTGTTTCTCATCTCAAAAGGTGAGATGTTTCACCAACAAGAACATAACAAATACAGACTAATCATTAACACATCAACCAAAATCATTTCTCCTAAAAACAGCTAGACTACCTAATTAGTAAAGGTTACTTATATTAATTTATAATACTTCACTTGTCAGTAGTAGTCGGACTGTTCTACACAAAACCATACGTATTAAGGTAACTGAAGGGAGAAGTAGGTGCCACGGACTCCACAACATGAACATAATTTATAACTAAATACCAACTGCATCGCATAGTAAAAATACATTGATAAGGTCGCAGTTTTGCTTGCTCACAGCATACTAAATAAGCTATATAGCAACTTACAAATTTAAATAACGTTTACGAATGCATGTAAATGGTGCATTAAAATTGCTGGCGTTCCAATGTAGTTTAATTCATTAATCACGGTTGTTAAATCACATTTTCATTATCAGCCAATTCCGTAGCCTCACATAGCACTGCCATCAACACAAACATAAAACTTTTTAACGATACTTGGCTTACCTTCAATCGGTTTACAATTTTCTAAATATTCATTTGTATAACGGCTGTGAAATTTTATGAATTTTCAAGAATCATGCATAAAAATTATTTTAAATCATAAGCTGTTTATTAAAATGCACTGTGGAAAGAATACAGAACATATCTTGATTTTTTTGAAATTATGAGATTTGATCAGAAATTGTATTATGATAATGATATGCATTGGCTTATATGAAGAAAGACTTCAGTTCCCACATGAACTGGTAACTAAACAATCAAAAGACGCCTACCTAAGCAATAGACATAAGCTTTACGTCGCAATCTTTGGTCGTTCGACTTGAGTCGCACATAAATGAAACATGACATGAAAACTAAGAACCCAGAATTAAGATTTTTTGGTGTGCCTGTCATCTGTATTGCAATTCGATAAGACCAATTATGGATCAGTTGCCGGAGTCCGTAGCATCGATGGCACAGAGTTGAAGAATAAGATCGTCTTCATCTTGAGAAGTGACCCAATCATCCTCCTCCATGTTCAAGGAGGCTCGAACCAACTCATCTATCAACTCTGATCGCCCAAGTCCACAATCCTCCTCAATAGCCTTTATAGATTCATTAATTATTCAGTATATTCCTCGATAAATTGGTCATAAAATTCTCTCGCAAAATATCTCAACTGCATGCTGAAGAAAAATCGTGCTTTGGTACTGGTACTGCATGCTTCAATGCATATTATGGTATCTTAACACCAAAACGAAGGGTTATTCAATCAAAAACATTAATCTACCTAAACCTTCCTACAAACACTTCAAAAGTTTAGAATACCAACAACGTGCCTAGGCGTGGTGATAAGCAGGTGGACTTTAAAATGAATGATCATTAATTTGATTATTTGATTATGAGTATGAGTTTATATGGAGGATTGTTAAGTCTGCACGGTCTGCAATTACCTTTGCAGATTCCTTAAGGGTCAGCATTGAGGGGTCAGTGGGTCCTTTGCCCGCAGCAGACTTGGTAGCATGGATCAAATCATACAGTGCTCCAGCAACATCTCTAACTGCATTAATCAGCATCACCTGTGACTCTGGATTGTTGGATCCTAAACTGCCGGCTCCAAACTTGACGGCTTCTGCCAACTGAACAATTGTTGCGACAGCATTCTGAGCGGCTGATGCCAACTGTTCCTGGGTAGATGCAGCTCCTGTGAAATTTTGACAAGTCATGTCTTGAGCGTGATACAAAATCTAAGTAAGAAGAGGTTCGACAAGGTTTGAAGATTTCAACTGACCTGCAACTAAAGTTTTTGTATCTTCAACCAAGGCTTTTGCTGTTTTAAGGATGTTTTCCCTGTGATCAGCAAAAGTTTCATCTCCTTCAGCATGAAGAGTTCCAGCAGTAGCAAACATTATGGTTGTGTCTAAATCACCAATGATTCCAGATACAGTTGAAGCGGCGTTGATACATGCTTGAGTACCTCGGGAACCAGCTTGCAAAGCAGCTAATATGTCAGACACCTTCTCAGACACAACGCGATTAGCATCAGACACATCTCTTTGTGCGAAGGTGTCTCCTGGCGGAGCAAACTGTGCCGCTCCACCGTAACGCACTAAATCAATGCAAGCTCGACCTAGCTCTTGGACTCCACAACGAATTCGAACTCCAACGTCTTGAGAAATGGTAGTCGCAATCGCACCTCTTGCGTCGTTTGCCAACTGTGTGTAATGATGAGATATGTCAGATGACAGTTGAGGCAGTTGAGATGAATCGATCGACGACTTTGTGACCATGTCTTGAGAGAGGCGTGCAATTTCTTTTGCGGAGTTTACCATTCTTGATTGATAGTCAACGAAACTTTCTGTGGCACTACTTGGAGCCGCTTGCTGATCCAATTTCACCATTGATGCAGCAATAGATTCGGAAATAGAAGCAATCAAGCCTCCAGCGCCTGATGATATTCTTTCAAGTGATGATTTGAGATCATCTAATCCCTCTTGAAAACACTATCAACAAATAAATTTTAGTAACATAGCTTACACGACTTCCAGAACTCACAATTTAAGAGGAGTAGTATGGAAAATTAGATATATAAAGCTTTTATTGCAGATTTACCTGAGCACTCAGGTCGAGCTCTGGATGTAAAGTAGTAGCTTTAGAATTTCCTCCAGATTCTTTCGCTGCACAGATGTATTGAACGCAACTTTCCAAAACTGTTCTTGTTCGCTCGAGTAAGTTTACTTGCTCTTTTGTCTCAATTATGTTTGAAGCTGTGCCAATAATATTTGCGACTAGGGCATCGATAATAGAGACCATGGAAGATACTTGATGCCCAAGGTTTTCAGCTTCAGCTCTTCCTGCAGCTCGCAAAGGTTCAACATGTTCTTCAGCATTTCGAAGTAGGCCTTCAGCATTTTGTACAAAGCCTTGCACGGTATTGTCTTTTCGTTGTGGTAAGCTTTGGGAAACAGCAGCAAGGGAAGCTTGATTGATTTCTCGGAGGGAGTCGTTCAATTTCTGAATTGCATTTTCACATTCTTTTTGACCTGGGGCCTTTTCTCTGTTAAAACAACACCATCACTTTTTCATTCTAGAAGTACAAAAATATATACTTTTGAATGCAAACAGTACTATGCTTTACGTACCTGAGAGCTGTAACAAGTCTCTTAATTGAATCTGACACATGTTTGCTATGTTGGGCAAGTTGATGCCAAGTAGGAGGGTCTTTAGGATTAATTGCAAGTGACTTCGCGGCTTGGAGCATATTGCAAGATCCTTCAATGACACTTCGACCGGAAGAAACAATTGGTTCTTGAGTAACTCTTCCTTTGACGCTGATTTTAGCTGGAACTCCAGCAAACTCAGGCTGTGAAGCGTATTGAACTAACGAATTTACTGACTTGATTAGTGAATCTGTAGCTCTACGACAAGTTTCTTTTTTCTCTGCTGACTGATCAGTATCTAACGCTGAAATATAAAAGTAACCAAATTTAGCAAAGTTTAACCCATTTAGCTTGTAAACGCTATATATTAAGTTCCTTAAAGCCGTATTTCGTTACCTTTGATTTCTTTGACAAGTCCAGCGGTAGCATTAGCCACATCTTTTGCCATTTGGACAAATTGCCTCTTGGTTGTTGAGTCACTTGTTTTTTCAGAGGCCACGCGACAGGCTGTACATAATGACGACGTATGTTTGGCAATTGTTGTGGCTGCGGTCAAAACCTGCTGTTGAGTAACTCGAGTGCTGGAAAGGGTTTGACAGGCAGCTTTAATGCTTTGGGCTGATTGGTTGATAGTATGCATGTCCACAAGACCGGGTCTTCCAGCCACAGACGTTGGTTCTGATGCTGCAAGTAAATAAGCAGCTTGTGCGGAACTTTCAACCAGTCCACAAATTGCATCTGCAGCTGAGTTAACTGAGCCCCCAAATTGATCCAGCTGACCCTCCTTGGCAAAGTTGGCTATGCCCGTCATGCTATCACCTACAAAGGCAAAGCAAGGCAACCATCACCCCATTGAATTCGGACAACACAGTTGACAAAACAATGCACTCATGCTAGTTCGAGTTATTATTTGCTATTTTTTTGTTTACTGCTTTCTACCATAATCTATCCAATGCTTAAATCATTGAAGTTAATTAAACAGGCTTCATTCATACATTTAAGTAGTGATATTAACGATTATATTTTTAAACTGACAGCCCATTGCAAATTTTTAAACTTCAAAATAGCACACCTTACTTACTGCTCATTTACGTTAGATAACTATTGTCTACGATATTTAGATTGTTGAAATTGTTTTGTTATATATCGGCATACTGCTAAATCTAGTTTTTGAAGCATTGATTTGTAAACGAAACCAACACAACCATAAACATACCCAGAAGCTTTGATTTGTCCACTACAATTTGCTGGCAATCAAAGTATGACGAACTGTTTACAGGCTCGGATGGATTGTCCAACAATGGTTTTAGTGCTTGGATTCTTCTCACAGCATTATCACATTCTTTTTGACCAGGGGCTGCAGATGAGCATGCATCTATCAGCTGGTTCAAGCTCTCATTTACAGCCCTTAAAAAAATATCATAATTTATCAACATATTTTGTATACCTAAGACTAGAACCTAAAATTTTGCATTTAGCATCGTATGACAACTCTGCAGATGATTACCTTGCAGCGGATGACAGCTGATTTCTCATCCCAGGGGCATCTGGATTAGCCGAAGCGGCTTTAGCTTGCACAAGCAAGTTGGAAGTAGTGATTGATACGTTTTTTAGTGTGATGATAATTTCTTCTCGAATTTCAATGTCTTCGTGTAACGCTGCTAACTGGGAGCCTGTATTGATAAGTTCTGTTGTTTTATTACCGAAATACTTAGACTGATTTCCCAGTTTCGTTGGATTTGTTGTAGAGCCTACGACTTCTAATGCAGAGTCTCCAACCTCTGAAGCTAAGTGTTGAAGTTCACCTTGGAGTTGTCTTTAATTGAAAAAACACAATTTCACAATTTGATTAAGTACAAAAAACTGTTATTATTAGGACGGGATGATTTAACTAACCCATAGTTCCTAGACCCAGGAATTCCTTTGAGACCTGAAACTCCATCCTCTAGTACCCTACTTGCGTTATTGATAGTCATAATAGCATCTTCAACTTCTCTTTGTCCTGGAATCGATCCTGCTACTCTGTCTAACGCATCATGAACACCTTTGGCCAGTGGTTTCATCTGAGCTTGTTTTTCTTGAGCAGAATCATCGCTAGTTAAAACTCCTCCACTCTCACGAAGAAGTGTCCAGCTTCTTTCTAAGACCTCTTCAGTGGCATGTAAAATTCTCACATCATTTGTCGTTGCAGCAACCCCTCGGGCTGCAGAAACAAGATCTGTGAGACCTGAAGACATTCCTTGACCTGACTGAGTTGCACCAGACACATCAGACGCAGAAACTGAATTGACAAGTTGATCAGTGCTATTTCCAACTTTTCTAATACTTGAGGTTAACCTTTAAAAAATTTCCATACTCTTATTAATAATCTTCATGTATTACAAAAAGTAAGTTTATAAGATAAAACAAAAAAGGCATATTTTTCGTACCTCTGGATAGAGTTTTGCATTGTATCTCCCGGAAGTGGTCGCAGTTCATTTCTAGATGCGGCCTTTCGGCATACTATCAATTCTTCTTTGACGTCACGGATCTTATCAGCAGCAGCATCTAACTGTCGCCTTGGCTCACTGGCACTCACCAACCCAGAATCGGCTTTAATTCGGTCCAAGGATGTCCTGAGCTCAACTAATTCAACTGCAAGCTTTTGAGAACATTGAGACAAATGTCTTGCTGACGATGTCTCTTCAATGAAATTTACTGCATTCTTTGAAGTGGCAACAAGGGAGTTCGAAGGTCTCAAAAACTTATCCGTCGCTTCGATGAGATTAATTTGTGCAGAATCATCTCCAGATTGAAGAGATGATTTAACCGCACTGACTAATTGAGGAATTGTATCTGCTACTGCACGGCAGTCAGAGGACATGGCATCCCTTGTTGTAGCGTTATTGCAGTGAGGAGAAGCTGATTGGGCCGCTGCAATTGTTTGAGCAGCTGCAGATGCAGCATTTTTGGCAGCGTTTTCTAATCTTCTCAAATTTTTTCTCTGAACAGCACCACCAGCAGCCATATTTGTAGCTTCTCTGAGATCCTGGGCGGCTTGCTTAAGAATTTCTTGATTCTTAGGAACATTTGGCATTGAAGCACAAGCTTTAGCTGCTTCAACAAGTCTTGAAGTAGCTTCAGCCAGTACTTTCGCAGCAGCTATTAGCTTCCTTTGAACATCGGAGTCAGGTGTTTTCTCCGCTTCTCCTTTGATTGCTTGAATTAGCTGAGCTGTAGCCTGAGCTAGAATTCTGGCTTGACGAACCATATCAGCCGAGTCGTGAGAAGTAATAATTTTGTCAGTTGCGACTAGGATTGTGTCCACCGCTTCCTCTTGACGCGATTCTTGGACAGAAGCTCGAGATGCCGGCCTGAGTTTTAACAAAGTGCCAATTTATTCAATTAAACAAAACCCAAAGTCAACATTTTGAACTCAGTTATGATTTGTGATAAAAGAAGTTCCCAAGTTACCGTATGTGATCCATCAGTCGAGTTAATGAATCACTGACTTCACGAGCGGCAGATTGGAGATCATCTTTAAGTGCTTTGTTTTGAGTGGACTTATCTACAGCTGACAATACAGCTTCCACAGCTTGGGATACTTTCCTTGTGGCACCCATCAGCTCGTTTCTGCACTTATCGTTATTGATCTATAAAGATTTAAATCAGAAGAATAATTGTATTAACCCTTTTTAATTAATTGTACCAAAAACGTTACCTACAATCTGTATTGAAAGTACTTACAGTGGGAGCAACAACTTTGGCACAGGCTACTAGTTCTGAGGCAGCCAAGGCAGTCTGAGCAGCAGAAGAAATCACTTCTTCTCGTTGCTGAGAGTCATCAATGGTTGCTGCACATTTTCGTGCTTGAACCACAAGTGCGGCTGCTGCATTAGCAACTGCTTTGGCAAGAGCCAAAAGCATATCTTGAGTTTCATCTCCTTCACCAATGGTGTTCAATAAGGCTCTGGAGGCATCTCCAACTCGTCCCGCAGCACTTAATAGGCTTTGTCGAGGCTGAACCCACAAATATAATGTATCAGTAATACCCAGTATCCATTAATGAATGATGTGCCCAATTATCAATTGGGTGATCTTACAAATCGTACCTCTTTGGTATCAGGCTCCGCAGCCGTGAGTAGGTCTGAAAACGCGTTACATAGTTTTCTAGTAGCGTCAATCAATTTTTCACCACTGTCATCCATAAGAGCCGCAATCATACGCATATCTTTTGCAACCTCAGGTAAACCTGAGGAGATAGCACTGACTGCCTCTCCTACTGCTCCAGAATCTACCTCATCTGTCGAAGTAAGTGTTACCACATGTGCCGTTGCAGCACTCATGGCTGCAATTTGGGTTTGAACATTTTGTTTCTTCGTGTCTAAAGTTGTTTCCTTCCATTTCCTTGTGTGCTACACAGTAACAATAAAACGGTCACTGTCAGCCTCAGCATTAAGATATAAATGGTATACAAATTGGAGACTCATTTCTCCTTATCAGACATTGAGCTCATATGACGCTATGCAGGCTTTGAAAGCAGTCACTTAAATAATGACGATTCTTTAAGAGCATTTTAAGCTACTAATAGTATATAAAAGGCAAAACAATAATACTGTGACTGGCATTTCAAGAGAAACATTTTTAAAAGACAGAACAGCAGACAAGGAAGGAAGAAGACAAACGACATACATCAACAAAACATTCCAGGCATGACAAAATGAACAAATAGATCAAGCAACACAAAACAATCTCACATTCAATATATTTTATTTTATTTCATGCGTACTATATTTAATGAGTTAACTGTATCGATTTTACTTGATTAACTGGTATTAAAAATATAAAATACTCTTTTCTTTACATATTAAAGCTTAAGATAATATAGAATTAACCATCTTATCTGATCTCAGATTATGATGAAATGTAAAAAATAATTTGAAAATTAGGCACGATATTTTTAATAAAACTTAATAATCAGTCTTTGTTAATACTGTTAGGTCTCTTGGTAAGTAAATGAACATGACGGTACAATTTAAATCAACCGTCTCGACATTAATATAAAAAATCAATAAATGATTAGCAAAGTTAAAACCAAGTAAATTCGTTTTATAAAAGTTTAGAATTCTTAAGAACAAAACGACTCGTCGGTCAAATGAAATTAGAAAAAGCTTTCTAGGAGAAATGAGTCACACGGGTGTATCGAAGACGATAATTGCCACTCACCGGGTCGTCTCCCATGGGTGGAAGATCAAATCGTTGATCTAAGATGTTCATCGATTTGCTGACTGCGTCTTGACCACTCATAAGGGCTCGCTTTTGAGCTGACGTAACTTCCGTCATTTGAAGTTGTTGAACCTACATAAAAATTTTAAAAAAAACGTCTGATTCACGAACGAACTACAATACTTAGTGTCTTCACCTTGTAATTAAGGAAATAAATATTTATAAACCTTGATTCGTAGCTTTCGAAACTCATTTAAGAAATATTCACTCATCTTAGCACTTTTAATTTAAAACTGCTGTAGACAGTATTTAAAAAAACAAGTAGGAGAAACACACGAATTTCCTGAATCGCTAAAAAATATGTATTCATTTAATAGCTGATGCTCAGCTACTAGCTGGATTGACTGAATAAAATGACCAGGCCTCAACTCAAGAAACTTTAAGAGCTCGTATCCTTTAAAACATGCATGAGTTTTATAATTAAAGTAGGACAAAACCATTTTTCCCCAGTTTTAATAAGTATTGCAAATCGCATGTGCTTTTCTTTGGTTAGCAATTCAGTTACAGTTGAGATTGTGTGTCCAATTTAGTTTTTGTTTAATATGCAATCTATGACATGAAAATGGTAATAACATAAAAGAATTCGTTTATGAACGCAACAAAGTAGACCGAAGTGTTGTAACCTGTCAAATTTTCAAGGATATATAACCCCTCTGTTTCATTTAAGCTACTATAATCAGCGAAGTAGATCAATTGACAGACTGACCAGTGGGTGCTGGATATGAATGGGCAATCATCACGCAATCCCCTAACTAACAACAGTACCGCATGGAAGCCTCGGGTACGTATTTTGTAATTTATCGATCGAAACTGTAAAATGATAGGGGAGAAGTAAAAGTGAAAGTAAAGAAATTAAAGGAATCTGGATGGTTGCATGGCACTAATATTGACGTAAGTATAAAATAGGGTGCTATGCTAAAAAAGACACCGTGAATAAACCAGTATGATTCCACTATATCCACAACAAAATATAGGTTTACTTCCTTACCGATGATTGTGAACTGTGTGTAACATCAGCTTGACCCCGAAGTGTGCTGTAATGAGGAGTCTGGATATGTCCCGTGTGGATGGTATTTAGTCCTAATAAATCAAACATTAATAAGATAATTATAATTCTTGCTCAATTTTTCCATCAACGCAAGTTGTTCTTACCTCCAGGTCCAGCTTGAATGACGGCTGGTTTAGCAACAGATGCTGTTTCCAATGGCTTTGCGACAGCTGGTGGTTGGCGTTGAACAATCGTAGCTCGAATTGGGCTTACGTTGTCCTCAAATAAAGCAGACCCTTCGTCACCTTCAATTCCTAAGTGGTCTTTGGCTTGTTTCTAAATAAAAAATGCAATAAAACAAGTACGTGAATCATATATTTTTAAATCTTTCAAGGTCTAATCCAACGAAATATGACAATTTTAGTGACAACTTACTTTTTTTAATATAATGTCAATGTATCCAGCAATAAGCTGAGCGATCTGTTCTCCTTCAGGTGTCTGAACACTATAGTATTGGTCCGAGTAATCACCAAAATCCAAAGTAAACGTGTTGGGGGAAGCAGCCCAACGTCGTACAGTTGTCAGAGGCCAAGTTTTCAAGATTTCTTTCGTTTTTTCATCCAAGCGAAGAACCGAATCTTTCGTTACTCCGAGAAGTCGTGGAACAAGTTTGTTCTTCCCAGGCATTTTTTCTTTCACCAAAAAGAAGGTTACTCCATAAGTATCTAATGCTCTTGCTGTCTTTGTATAGAGTGCTTTGGCATCTAGTTCTGAAAGACCCATATGCTTTCGATGCTCGGCGAATACTTTTTTCTCAATTCCTTTTACTTTAACGTACGAATTCGGAAGAAAGTCCTTTAAACTGTGAAGTCAAATTACGTGTACAAACAATTAACAACCATGCCTTATTTGCTTTTTGCATAAATAAGCCATTTTAAAAATCTTACTCCAAGAACCCAGCTCGGTGCTTCTGAGCGTTGTGATCTCCGAACTGAATTTGGCACTGAACTCCAGCAAATTCACAAGCTTTATCTTGAGTAACTGGATGGGTTCCATCCAAAATGGCATCTCTGGCTTGAACATACAGCAAGTTCAGCTGCACCGGATCATGAGCGTCAATATTTTGATCAGAGAAGAAGAACTTTCGTCGTAAAAGTAAAACTTCTGCCTCCTCCACACCTTGTTCTCTAAGCGTCTTCGTGTGGTCAATCCAATTAACTGTAGAACAACAAGTCTACATTTTAGAACATTACGATTCATGAAAACGAATTTTAAATTAATTTGCTTTTATTCTTACTTTCATCGTCTGTCTTCAGTTTCTTCCTCAATTGCTCCATTTTGGCATCTCGTTCCTTTTCCTCTTTCTTCCGTCGAAGCGTCAGTGTCCCGTAGTTTTCTGACTTATTAAAAGGGTCATTCTCTTCTGGCAGTTCTCTTACCAAGCTATACTCATCATGATTAGTAATACCTAAAAAAAATCATCAACAATCACATAAATGCACATTACTAATGTCAATTTATTTTAGTCCAATTTTAATACACTCACCCATTTTTGTGCAGATCACGACCATCAAATTTGCCACATTTTGGCTATCATCAACAAGCATTGTCTTATTGGTTCCGTCCAGAGTACGGACTTTAAGCGTTCGCATTTTACGCCGGTATTCGATTGTGTCTCCATTTCGAAGTAGGTAATAATCAAGAGTTTTTGCAGGCTCCAACCATGCCCCTGTGCCGTAGGCTTCTCCTGGCAGAAACAATCCATAGTCCTTGGCTGAAAATTTGAAATAAAGAAAGCATAATTAAAAATCGTTACAATGTCAACCAACAAAACACTTTACAAAAAGCGTCGGTGGCAGTACGCTGCAAGCTTCGGCATAAGTATACAGTATACCATCCGATAAAACCGCATGCACTGTCAACTGTGCACTGAAAACCTGCAAGGCCAGTAAAGCCGGTGGTGTACTATTGACTATGTACTATACAAGACGCTTAAACGCTTACAAAAAACACCGAAGAATTACTTACGTTGTCCAAGATCCGGAAGCTCGGAGCATTTATCCCGGATAACTTTACAAGCATCAAATATCGAAGTGGACGGGTCAAACTGAAGAGTTTTTGTGACACTTTTTTCAACAATGTTAATCCTGAGTGAGAGTGCCATGTTGAATGCTACGTTGTACGTGTTGTGATTGACTCTACTATTCGATGAGTTTCGGAAGTCTTCGCTCGTTCAGGTTCAGATAATATAACTTATCGATTATCTTATCGAACCTTCGATAAGTTAAGAATAAACAATAAAATCTTGTCTAAACTACTTTTTCTGTTTATTATTTACAAAGAAGAAAAAAAAGTGCCCAGCCTATGTTTTCAGACTCAAGATGCTCATCCGCCTGAGCTTTGATTTACGCAGGATTTAGTCTCCTATGTGTTAAACTTCTTGGAAGACTTTCTCTTCTCTCTTGCTTTCTCCGATCTTAACCAAGGGAAAGTAACAAAAAAAACTTGTTGAAGGGTCAAAATGGTGACCTTTTGGCTCATCTAGTCACCTTGAGGTTTATCTGCAATAATAAATGAAAAAAATGGTTTGTTTTAGACATTAGAATTTTAAATAGGTAATTAATTTTTTATTATTTTTTTTAGAAATTGGAGAAAGCTTATTTTTATTTTTACATGGTTAAATAATTTTGAAAACGTATTTTATTTTGTGTGTGATTTGTAAAAAAAAAGTTGATGCCACGAGTAAGTTTCTGGAAATTTACCAGATTTTTCATAAGTATTGCCTATGAAATGGAAAAATATTTTGTTGAAATGCTACTTAAGAATATATTTTACTTTTACTGCCAGGAAAAACCCGTTTGTACAAAAGTGCAAAAGTAAAAAAGTCTCCATAACGCCTCTACCCCTATCGAAATGCAGTTCATGAACCATTTTTACCTCTACTGTCTATCTGTGAACTTTTAGGATAATCTAGAAGATACAATTCCAATATAAATGATCAGTTCACACTTGACTGAGTGAAAATCCAATTAATTTCGTAATTAAATCACCAATCACCCCAAATGCTCAAAGCTTCAAAGGTGATGGCAAGGATGGTGATGGTGTTGAAATGATAAATTATTCATGGACAGGGTAGAAAGTAGGAAGACTCCCTACCATCACTACCTTCCTACATTCCCATGCCATTCAGAGCTCAGAATTATAAGTTTTCTTTTGTACATTATAAAAAAAGATAAAATGAAACAACTATTAGATCCAGAACAGAATAATTATAATAAGCCACCTCTACTTAAGCATTTCTTACTTATAGACTAACTTTGGACACATCCATGGGCGAGAAGGGGACACAATAAGACAACCTTAGAAAAGTCAACTAATCTGCATAATCCTATCGAAATCAAATTAACTCGAGCAAACCATAAGGAAATTCATTTCAATAGTCTAGTCCATATTACTCGGACCACTACCCTTTCTTCCATGTATGATTCTAGAGTCAAACCCTTGCATATACAAACCGGTTGTAAGTTAAGACCTTTCATTTATTAACAAGTATAAGTCACCTATACGAAATTCATTATCTAAATCAGTACAGTCAATATTTAACAATGAATGATCCACCTTGACAATTTAGCTTTTATATAAAAAGACATGGCTGTATACATTAATGCATTATCTACTTTTTAATAGTTATTCGTATAGTAACCATCCTGACTTCCTACCTCTAATCCCTAAATTGTAGACAGACAGATGCGTATTTTTGCGTAGGCTTGTCACAAGTCACAAAAAGATGTAATCAGACAGATCAGAAAATCTCGTTATTTCACTACCACCACTACTACTACTTCTACCACTACTTCTCTGATACATTTACGACACGAATGGCTTGCCAAGAGCTACAACTCGCAATCCCAATAATATATCTACATGCAGAGAGACAAAGTTTGGGGTTGCAGAATAGAGTGACTTTCCTACAAGATTAATCCTAGGGATCAACTAAAGACATGCCATATTTGTAACACTAAATTACATTATTGCATCTCTCTCCATGCAAAACAGTATTTAGAAGAGAGATACATTGTGAAAATGAATGAATGGACAAGCCTATTAAATAAGTATGTATTTTTATTTAATAGTTAATAGTAATTTGATAGTTTACCAACCTAAGGCCAAGGCAAGGCTACCCACCGACTATGGATGGATGGACCACTATTATGGTGAAATAGGGCTTGTTCATTGTATCTTATTTGTTGTTGTGGGCGTTTATGATGAAAAATGAGACAAGACTTCAGCCGACAGGATTTCTACCATCATCAGTATCAGTACACTCTATACAACTGACTCTTTAAAAGTTAATTTCCTTTAAAACTGTTTATAATATTGTTTGTACACTGGGGAGTAGGGAGTAATAACAATATTGTACGAATTTTTTTAATTTAATGCACCTGTCCACTACTACTAACTTTAACGGCTTTGGAGACAATTAACCTTTAAACCATGAGCGTCATTGCCTTATTCTGTTAAATGTAAACTGTATTATAAATCCATATCCACCTTTGCATTATCTCGCCCAGCAAGTCACGACAGATTGGGTCAAAGCCCCTTGTTTCTGCTACAAGGTGACTATATTTGTAATCTGATAGATTATTGGATTTAATAATGAGAGTTATGCCTAAGGTCGGGTCTTTGTTCAAGTCACACTTTGACCTGGACTTTGTGATCTTGATCTTTTGGCATGTCTCACTTTGCCCACCCTCAACTTGCTCAAGTGTCTCAAAAAGGCTTAAAGGATTAGTACTACTACTACTTCTACTGCCAATACTAATGTTGCCACTGGGGCAGGAAAGGATTTCCATGATTCTAAAGAATACAAGAAGGATTACTTACAACTACTGACTACTCTACAATGCAATGTAATGTAATGTATCAAAGGGTATTATTTCACCCAAGGAGTTAGTAATTTGTAGTAGAAGCAGCCCTATCTAACTAACTTCTAAGAGAAAGTAAGGACGAGACTCAAGAGACAGAGAGAGAGAGAGAGACAGACTAAGCCGAAGGCCAAGTATAAACTGAAGGGACAAAAAATACTTCGAGATCTCCCTTCACCCTAGGCAAATCTGAGGGCGTATACCGAAGGCGGGTGAAAGTGGAGAAAGCCAACCAATCCCATAGGGCTAGACTTTCTGGCGCCGTTAAAACTAACTTTCTCCCCGGTAGTTAAAACCCGGGTTGTTTCACACAGAGATTCATACTAGAAAGATTCAGAATCACAATCATCAGATCAGGATGAGAAAAAAATGTATATATTATTATTATCATGCTTTTATAGCACTTTCTAAACTTTTACACTATTTTCAAACTGAATTGGGTGTATGGGGTAGATTTTATACTACTTGTAGTGAATCACCTACAACTAACCACTTTGAGTCCGTATTACTTACTACTACTACTACTACTGCCGACTTTTACTATTATGTCTTGGGGTTAGGAGCAATAGAAATATAATAGAAGATAGTGAAAGTACCCGGGCATTTAGATGTTCTCCGCTTTTTGGAGGAGGATGCGACTTACTGGCGCCGGGAAATGTCCACTTTTTATACCCGTCAATTGAGTCTAGGAAAGTTTTGACAAATTTCTCCCTTTCACTTTCTCCCTTCCTTTCCTTTCTATTCTATTAGAAATGTACTACTACTGTGTGTATCTCTCTATCTGGCCATTATGCAGCTTTTATGTCTAGTCAATTTCTTAGCATTCTTGGATTCTACCCGATGTTATTAAACCCGCTTGTACTATATCTATTTTTATTTGTATAGAATCTAAAATCTAGTATTTTCTTGTCTGACAAGTAAGAGTTGAAGCGTTTTTTTAGCCATTTTTTGCTTCCCCCATGTTCACTTACATTATAGAAGAGACTTTCACTTGTCCTACACAAAGTAGTGTAAGACATACACAAAAAATACAACTAAAGGAACTACCACTGCTACTACTACTGCCAACACGGCTATTATCATCATACCGTTAAAAAGAAAGTTTTAAAAGAGTAGTGTACTACTAATAGTAAGCCAAGTCAGTGATGTTCTTAAGAAGGGGAGTGGTGGCTTTGGTAGTCAGAGTTGTAGTTGTATGTAGTAGAGTAAGTGGTAGTAGTGGTGGTTGGACAAATATAAAAAATCACAAGAATTGCTCCCTGTTTACTTAGAGAAAGAAGTGTTTTCAGACGAAATCTTAAGAATCCATTGAATAATACCAGCTCGTTTGTACTTTCTAAAGAAAAATAGAAAAATAACGTAACAGAGGAAAGTATACATTTGTACTTTGGCCTGTTTGATGCTCACACTACATCACATATCACATCACTTCCTAAACCTAAAATGTAAAGTTATTCCTATGCTAAACATAGAATAATATTTAATACTGATGCAGTTTTAGTAGTAGTAGTAGTAATAGTTAGTACTTATAAGTATTAGGAAAAAGTTGAATAGTTTTACATTATAAAGGAAATACAAAGAAAGAAAAGAATAAGGGAAAGAGCCCGGGTTGCTAAAGTTAGTAAACCGAAACCGGGAGAAATTCTCAAAAGGAAATGATGGATTCATGGCCAATGCTCCGTTACGCTTGGCCTTTTACGATATTTTGGAGAAAGAATTTTTCTCCTAGTCTTCTTCATCTACAATGCTTTATGTTGTTACTTACTTAGTTGCTTACTTAAGTACTTTACTACATTTACTACTAGTAACTGTAGCGTGGCAAGTGGTAAGAACGGTTCGGTTGGGGTTTCAAAGTATTAATGAATATATGAGGAATTATCTATATAGTGGTTGATTGTCAAAATGAACAGTAGCTGTGGCTTATTGTTCCACACACGTTCACCAGGTAGTATACAGAACAAAAAATGTATTTCTATTGTGTAAGGCACAAGGAGTATAAATGACAAGACAACAGGAAGAACAAAGTACAAATGACAAAAATAAAATAAAATAAGGATGATGAAGATGTCTATATGGGGAAGGGTAGTAGTAGTGACAATGAAAGGGCGTAGGAGTTGTTGTTTTTTGTGACAGCTCAGATTCCTTTCGTGGTATTTATTTTTAACAGTAATTAGAGGGTCGCTTATGTCATGGTGAAGACGGCTTTTTCGAAGTTGACATTTCCTACTTTATCATATTACATTACGGCATAATGAGAAATATGTGCTCCTGTTTATTTAAACCATTTTAATATTGTCCTTGGGAGATTCAACTACAATTACTATAATTTAAGATTTATAATTGATAAATGAACGATGTATCAGTAACATCAACCATAGGTATTTTTAAATCAATATGCTGCATTTTGAAGGGTTAAGTAAGCAGTATTTTTACCTTTAACAGTTATAAGAATTCTGATACAAACAAGAAAGCAGAAAAGACAAACTGTCTACCATGAATGACATAATCGCATCGCTCGCATTGAAAGTACAAAGTACCTGCTTGCTTACAAACCGTGTCTTATGTACATATTTAATGCCTACATTTTGTACTTGATTTCTCACTCAAGCTCATCAACATCAACAAAACGACTTTAGAAGTTTAACTGAACCCTGACCCTAGATATAACTATTGTAGTTTCCGTCACTACATCATGAAAAAAAAACTTTAGTTGTAAGTAGAAGTAGTAGTAGTAGTAGCAGTGTAGTTGTTGTCTTTTGTAGTAGTAGATCGAAGTAATGGAATGGACAAATGAGTGATGTCACTCAGAAAGAGTTTCCTCTCTTCCATCTGAAAAACGATACATTTTCTTCTGTATCTCCATCTATTCATCTATCTTTTACATTGGTTTTAACCGAATTCGGTTAGATCGGGGATGAAGATATGATGTGATGTGATGGTTTTGTAGAGTGATCTCTCCAACCCTTGTCTGACAATCTCAATAGATGTACATATTCGGGTATCTCTATGTTACTTTGCTTTTACTTCCCAAACTGCAAGGCTAGTTACCATCACAATGTATAACATGAGCTGGTGGTAGTGGTGGTCTGTCTGTGGAAGTTGTTCTGCCGATACGCATCAACTAACTTGTCTTCTCTTTCTCTACGACCATAAATTTCATCGCCAAAAAGAGTCTGAAATGTTTTTCTACTATAATAATATTTTGTATCAGTATCAGTTGTATCTGTTTGAATGTACACACATGAATTGCATCTATTGCATCTTTTCTATTATATCTATTTTATTTTATATTCCCATCTATTTCTTTCCAATTCCCCCTCGTCTCTCATCCTAGATGAGACTGTTTGTAACTGTCTATTTCGATTGCCCTCTCCCTCCTTCAACTTCACTTAAATCTACTCATAATTTCCTCCCTGATATGTAGCTTAGGCCGGCAACCGGAGAAATGTCCCGGTTACGGATGGACCTAGACTTGAGCCATGGTCGAGAGACAAAGTGATAGACGGATGTAGCGTAAGACGTAAAAATGTATGAAATGTTTTGAAATGCAAAAAATAGCTTTTGAAGCATTGATTTGTTAGTAAATGTATCCAGATTCCAGATGCAGCTTTAAAAAAAAAATGTAGAAAAAACTAAATTAGTTAGGTTAGGAAAATATATACCTAAGTTCTATGTGGACAGATTTTTTATTGGTAAAATCTAAATTATAACTTATTCTAAATTTGGTATTTTGCCATTATTTAGACGTTTTGAAATATCTTACGTTGTCGTTTCGAGGTTCTTCATATTTTTTTGCAAAAAAAAGACTACCATGATCAGAATTATTTATATTTATGGGTCTCAACTTATTAGACCGTAGATCTGAAGACACAAAGCCTTCGATTAATTCATTATACGGCCAACAGTTGTACATCCATTTTGTAAATAAGACAAATAAGACATAATATGCTTCATGATACAATGATACTAATCTGGGAAATGTATTGGTCAGCACATAAGGCAAGATAATATCCTAAAAGTAAATATTAGGAAATGTACTACAACTGAATTTTGTGGTGTTTTATGTTCCTAGCTCTATTAAAGGAAATAAAAGAAATCGGATTGGATTTGGAATAGAATTGTCTTCTATTGTTATGCTTGAACATGGTTAACAGTATTAAAATATATAATGTGTAGTAATATATAAAATCTTATTTCTAATCTCATCTTTCCAAAAACGACAATTCCATTTTCTACTTAATGTAATAGAAACACTGGCAATCACATCAGTAGTATGAGTATCCGTACACAGATTCAGATTATAAGAGGGATTGGTTGGTTAGGGTCTGAGGACAAAACTTATCTATTAGAGTAATCAAATGTTTCAAGATTTTCTCATATATCATTTTTAATATTTTTCTATCAAGATTTTAATCTGATTTCCAAAAAAGGCAACTTTTACTTGTCCATTGTGATTTGAATGGTTTTAATTTGGAAATGCATACAATAATATTATTGAGTCTAAGAAAAAATGACACTTGTTTTTATAAGGAATTGTATATTTTTTAGCTAAGAGGAAGAAATACATAGAACTCAGTTGTCTACTGGAAGTTTAATGATTTTTCTTATTCATAGCTCAGCCAGAATATTGTCCCTTTGTGGTTATCTTATGACACGCCCTTTAAGTTGATACCAGGCAAGGAAAACAAAAAGGAAGGGATCGGGTCGACATGAATCTATGTTAAATTACAAAATTTATAATTTTAGATAATTTTGATGGCTTTTTGTGACAATTTCCGTTGACACTTGTTCTACTAAAAGCTTTAAACCAATTATTTTTTTTAAAATATAGAAATCACATCCCCTGAATATAACTTGAATTCATCGGCAGTCTTTGTTCTTGAATTTCATAGATAAGAAATATACCTAAAACAATGCGTCATCTATAAACAAGATAGTATTACCTAAAAGGTATCTACTTGTTTGTAAATAATACTATTTACTTCCGTGTTATGTAACAATACACCGAAGTACATTAAGATGAAACAAATACTTTAATCTAACTTATAAGATTTCAATGTCAGTGAAACAAAATAGAAAACTAAGACACAAATGTAATCTTAGAAATTGCAAGTTCAAGTGATACTATCATTAAACAAGTCTTTTTGACGAAGTAACAAACAACAAACTCTCCAAAACATAATACACCTATTTATTAGCCCCATTGTCGAAAGATTACATAAAACCACTAACTACTCCAACATGTCATGAAACCCTACACTTATCAACTTATAACCATAATATCATCAATCAAGTTACATTCCATCTTTCATCATCCACTGATAACAAAGTTACCTCTAACTCTATATATGTAAGCAGTTGATGACATGGGTCTTTCTTATCCATTATAATTTGTCACCCTTCTTCAGGCTCATTCATCCTATGAAGTGTAGTTATGAATTATGCATTACGTATAATTTCCTCAATTGTCATGGGAAGACGAAGAGTTGGACGAAAAACTAGTAGTGTTACTATTACTTAGCCATTCATTGGTAAATAAGTTTACATTTACTGTTTTTTCTAGTAATTCCATTTATAGAGTTACTTGTCAGCGATTTTGATTCCAAGTTGATATATAAGATCGATTAGGATGAAGTGAGACATTCTGAAGGATTTTTTTAGAAACTTTTTTGAACATTTTAAAAACATTTTGTTATATAATTGAAACGTAATGGGGAATTATGCTATTAGTGACCGATTAAACC
Source organism: Isotoma decorata (assembly GCA_034698605.1). Taxonomy (NCBI): domain Eukaryota; kingdom Metazoa; phylum Arthropoda; class Collembola; order Entomobryomorpha; family Isotomidae; genus Isotoma; species Isotoma decorata. The sequence continues at coordinate 27,553 of JAQGBU010000429.1, forward strand.
TCCTTGGTAATGCCGTAAATTTTCAGGTCTTTTTTAAATATTTATATTTAAAATTTAGTCCTCATGTTAATCGACTGTGGGAATATAATCTAGAAAGGTATATTATAATAACTTTTCAGGTTCACCAAAAAATAAAAGCTGTTATACAGCAGAAATCTTTTGTTCAAAATGTTTCTTACTAACTTGCGTGATCCACCCACGCTTAATATTCAGTAGTAATGTAGTGAGTGAGTTGTGACTATGATAAAATTCCGGGTACTTATCAAAACATTTAGCAATAGAAGAACCCCTAAAGCCCTAGCTCGGTAAAAAATGCTTTTTTTTATTATTTTGATCTCTCTTTCTCTCTGGAAATCCTGATGGCGATGATGATGATAATGATAATGGTGATGTGATGTCTGATGGGTTCATTCTGAATATTTTTCCAAGTGATTTCATTCCCATCGAGCTTGTTTGATGGGAGCATTTATTTCCTCCTCCCTAACTACTTACAACTTATTCCTTCTCGATTCATCTACTTCCTCCCCCTTTTTATAAATATTCAAAAATGAGCAACAAAAAATCTAGTAAAGCATACCATTATGACTTTTATCGATTTCAACATACAAGAGATGCCTTTGCCTACGGCTAAAGCAAAGGCTACAGAGCCAGCCTAAAGATAACATCATTCTCATTAATATCAATTTACACAACTGGCATAAATCTACAATGAAATATACCACTTCAGACCTTAATAAAATTAGATTAAAACAACTAAAACTGTTGTTTTTTAAGAAATATTATAAAAAGTCTTTTAACAATGTTATATCTTAAAAAACGTAATTACTCCATCGAGTCATGAGAGAGTTATTGTTGGAAACTTTTACAATTTGTATTATTTCTGTCTCTTTTTTTAAGCTGAATAAATCCCATCTCTCATTCGAAAAGAGTAATTAGCAAAATGAATAGGGTAGCATCACCAAGTTACCAAAAAAGTACCTACTGCCTACTACTACGAACAACTTTAGTAGTAAAGTAAAAGTAAGACATTTTAAACCATTTGTGTAATAATATGGTATGAGATGTGTGTTGTGATGCTGGGGGACTTCCATGGACGATAATAATACGAAGATATCTTTTCATTAGTGTCAACGGTCTTACTCTTAATTCAGTTAGTATACAACTGGCTGAATCATGAGGATGTCTTTCTATTATATTATTTTGGGGGAGCCTTTGCCTCTTAACTTAGGGATGTAATAGTAAGAAGTATAAGTTGTAACTTTTATTTCAGTTTGCTTTATGACCCTTTGAATAGAACGCTGAATTTCCCTTGAAGAGAAGCGGCAGTGGTGGTGGTGGTGGTATTAAAGTAGTGTACAATTGAGAAATTGAAGTTCGACCAGGCGAGAACAGTAGGATTCAGGAAGTTGGAATTATACGTTGGAAAGTGCACCATCATGGGTCTGGATTTCTAGAAATGGAAGTTATGGACTGAAGGGTAAAGTTTGTAAAGTAGTAGGATAGATGTGACGAAGGAATAAGAAGTATAATAAAATTATTAGGGAGGATTTTAATGCTTATGTTAGGCTGCTATAAAACAATTACTTTTTAATGTTAATAAGAGGGATTTTGTAATTTTTCGAAATTTAATTACCAAATAATTAGAAATACAATTATTATGAAAGCCAAAAATATCTGCCAATAGTATCTAATGAAGTATTCCAATAATTAAAAAGGAAGTTTATTGTAAAACTGGAAGAAAAATGGACAAAGGACATCGCACGGAATACATTGGCTGGTGGGGTTCAAGAGATTTTCCTCAAAATTTGATAGCATAGAGATCTTGACATGGCGAGTTTTTTGTTTCCCCGAACTTAAGCTGTAGGTTGCCCCCTTCGACCCCCAGAG